>JAJJMA010125021.1:0-20871 GCA_023529015.1 Papaver nudicaule | reverse complement strand
GGGGGAAAGTCGTCGTAATCGAATCGAATTATTGTTTTGTGACTTTCTTAACTCATCTTTACTATCAAATGAGCTAGTTCTTGTACTGCTTGGTGATTTTCTACCCCTTCTCTGATCAATATACTCTTCTTTATGGATCAAACTGAGAACAAAGCTAAACTAAAATGCAAGACGTATTAGAAAACTAATACAGTGAAAAAAAGCAGACAAAGAGAGACATCTGATGACATTTCTTGCTGACCCAAAAACATAGGAACATCATGAACAGCTCATAGGCCTCAATAACACTCTGGGTTGCGGCATTTGTCATGCACCAAACATGCCATGGCTCTGAAGGAGAAATTTTTGTGGGGTCAACAGTTCCACGGATAGGACCACCATCATTCCATCCATAGACTGACCCCCCATCCTGCAACCCCTTCCACCGAAACATACTAGTGGGGAAGGATGGACTTTTGATTGCAGGTTCTATTTAAGAAAATCAAAACCGAGGACCTGGGAAGTTGGCCTAGCTAGCGCTAGCCCTAGCTTGCAGCTCTCCATGGCCTTTGCTGCATTGTCTAAAAGTTAAAGAGGAAGAGAAGAACCCAAATTGCAACAACACATTACATGGGTAATGCTGACTTCTAAATCAGAAATCAAATGAGATGAAAAAATAGCAGCATCTTACATAAATGGGATGCTGATAAAAGACACATTGAGTCGACAACTTGAAAATGGGAGAAAAAAAAAGTGATTAAACAAACTTCTCTCAGCATAAATGGAATATACAGGCTCTTCTCGAGACAAGGATATCTTAACACATGGGATTACCTCTTGAATCTTGATCAATTTTCATTTGCATTAGCAGCGCCATTGTAAGAGCATTATTCTCTCAAAGGAAAATCACCTATTACTCTGGCAATTTTCAGCTTTACACTCCAAGCTTAACCTTAAGATGGCTGGAATTGCAGACCATGGTAAAAAAAAAAGGGTTAATAAATCGAATTCAACCCCAAATTCTACTAGCAAGTGCAGCCTAATACCATAATAGCAGTTTTTTTGCATATAGAATTTACATGAAAATGCAAAGACAGCTGGCAAGAGAACTCATTAAGCCTTCAAAGTGCCTTCCTAAGATCAATTTATGGAATTATGGATTTGTAACGAGTTGTAGCAACTAGTGGTTGTTGTCCTAGAATTGTCATCTACTCGTGCACAACATAGATTGATTGAGTGACCAAACGCAATGGCACTCAATTTGTAACGATGCACTATCATATACTTGAAATTTTCAATAACAAAGTGTGGCAAACAATTGAGTGGATTCTAACAAACAACGAACAGACTGTTACCTTTTGTAGAACTCAGCGGCAGATCGTGATCCGTTATAGCAAACAAACCATAGCAACACGACGATCAATATATCTAGAAATAGTTAAAGAAACTGATCCAAAGAAAAACCATCAAGATACTAACACTTCGATATTAGATGTTATCATTTTCCTTCCACGGTTAGGTTTTGTAAATATGCAGATTATACCCCATTCATATTCAATTTTAGAGAAACAGATCAAGTTGTTAATTGCAGAATAAGGATACTGAAGAGATACCGCTCCCACCATTCCAACATGTATAGCCCAAAAGTGACATTATAAAGATAGATCTTGCGCTGAATAAAGTTCATCTCTACAAAATCAAATCAATGCGATGAGAATGAATTATAAGATTCGATGAAGGAATTAGAGGGAGAAATTATGCATACCTTCTGAAAGAGTACCACAGAGATAGCCTAGTTTCTTGTTCGATTTGCAAGACTTGGGCGGGGTTTGAAGAACTAGGGACTAGGAACTTCGATTTGCAAGAGCAGGCACAAGGTGATGTTATTTCTCGTACCAAAACGATCCCACGGTTGGGGTTTAATTATCCTATACCGGCTGTTGGACGTGTTTCGATTGCAGCCAGTGGATTTTGATTTTGATTTTTTTAGCCATGGAAGAGTCTAAAAGAGCACCATTTGTGAGTTCAAGAATATGTACTTGATGGGCTTCTGAATGGCGACCCACGAAATAGTTTGAAACCAACTTTCTCCCCCTGAATTAGTCATGAAGAATTCTATGAATGATCAGAATGACACTTTGTCCAGTAATACCAACATTTAACACTCAGATAAATACATTTCTCCGAGAGAGAAAATATGTTCAATGTCTGAGTGATCTCAGTAATTGACTCGATCGTGAATGCTCACCGTGTAGAAACAAAAATCCACAAACTTGACGAAGTCTTTCAAGAACTCGATAGCTCTAAGAAGAAAATGCGGTCATTAGAATCAAAACTAGCTTCAGTTCTTGATCGTGAGATATAACTCACTAAGGAAGAATATCTGGAGTTGAAAAATATCCTCACTTGTAGAGGAAATGTGGAACATCACTTGGCAATCTCACAAGAAAGATGCTAATTCTTTGAAAAAGAAAATCTGAGACTGAAGGAAACTTCTAAAGTTATGAATGAAAATCATTACTGCTCAGTTAATGCCTCTATCAAAGATAAATTTGTCCTTTCGCCCTTAAGACGAATGTAACATACATCTTGTGAATCTCCCACAGTAAACCATGTTGAGACTCGCAACACATGGTCTGATAAATCATGTTACCACTGTGGTATCAACGGGAATCTAATTATAAAATGGTATCATAGGAAAAAAAAAAACAACTAAACTTCAGCCAACCTTGGCACATGCCACAAAACAGGTGTCGATTCTCTCGATTACAAACTCATGTGCTCGGAAGAACACTTACAATAAGAATCGTTATGATTTGTTACACACTAAGTGTAAAAACCCTGATTCTTTAAGGTTTAGATTTAACCATCAGAACTGGAAGAATTCGAATTATACGTATCCCACCCTTACTCAGACTCTTGAGAGAATGGTATCTTGTATATCTGCAAAGGGTTTCACACGTCCTCTATCTGGTCAAAGAAGACCTATATCTTACCAGGGAAGAGGTGATAATAGTTCATTATCTTATGACAATTTCCTTGAACAACAAAGTGTCTAAGAAAACTACAGAAAACATCCTCGGAGACCCAGCAAACTTTTTATACATGGGAGGAGACCTGTTGAATGTGAGGCCATGACTCACACTCACAACTTGTAATAAGAATATGAGTGATACTTCCTCACCAAGTGGACCAAATAAGGGGTAGAAGATCTAACACTTGGGTTCCTCACAAAGAGGTGTGTGATTTCTGTTTGACACTATTTTTTATCAGCTGCTGAAAAATATATTATTTCATATCGAGCCCTTGCTCCGTGAATATAATTCCTTTTGATATTTATATTAAACGCAACGCAAGAGATAGGAGTTAAAGTATCAATAAGAGATCAAGTTTGGAAAAATGTGAGATTTTCGAAAATGATTTTAAGTTTTCATAAAACTCAAATGGCCGATTCTCAAAATATTCAACCCAAAACCTTGTAATAAAACCTATAAGAAAAAAAAAACAAAATCTCTAAATCTCTCAATTGTTGAAAGTTGAATATGGCTAAAATTAAAATCAAATAATAACTATCTTGTACATCGGTTAAGGGTGAACTAGTCATAATAATTAGTTGGTTGAGATAAAAGTGGGAGAATGTATAAAGAACTTACCACTTTTGACGTGTCGCTCAATAAGAAGGGGATTCGTACAAATTGTATGATACTAGCCAAATAAATGTCAAATTTGAGTAGGTTATTATTGTCTCTATCGATAGAAATTCACAAATTCGTTGTTGGCTAGGTCAGACTTGTTCCCCTAATCTAGAGTATATAGTTGCTCCAGGCTAGGAGGTAAAAATACCAGTTACTAATTCCAACTGATAACATATGAAGTTGTGCAAAAGATATTATATTATAAACTTCTAAACTTCTTTTAAGTAAACATCAAATTTTTTTTTACAGGTAAACCTAGTCAAAATAAATAGTGGGTTAATCCACAAACACATTTAGAACTATATAATAACTGGAAGTATCAAGTGTAGTTGTGGGGTTGCCAATAATACGCAGTGCAATCAAAAATTATCCCAAGCACCAATACTATCACGATGGATCAACCACAGTTCAGATACATTTTTAAGGAAGGCATTGCCTGGAACAACCAAAAAGGAAAGCACACAATTAATATATTAGGTTACTTGTAAAGAGAGAAACATGAGTCTTTCAGCCAGAAAACTAGTCAAGCAGATAAGGGATATTGTTTATATATCAATTAAAAATGCTTATAACAAGATTGGATCCTTTTACTAAGGTTTAACTTCCTAAACTTTCTGTGGATTTGTTGTCGAACCAAAGAACATATAAGTTTCTAATTAGGTTATAGTAAACTCACATTTTGCGTTCAAACTTTATTATTTCACATTATACAAAGATGGAAATCTTCTTATCAACCTATTTTATCCATTGAGAATCCAAATAAAGCATAAAGATGCTCAATCGGGTTATAAGAAAAGAGTTACCACAAAGAGATGAAGATGTTCAAGGACCATTATAAAGATTTCAACCCAAGAGATTTGGATCTATATAGACCTACTGATGCATATAATTCCCATTAGATAAGAACCAAAATTTATTTTTCTTTCAGAACTATCATGTACCGAAAGCAAAGCTCCATAGTTATAAACTAAAAGAACATAACATAAAGGAGTTGATGCCCACACTATCTACAATGCAAAATAAAGTGGTATGTCAAATTCAACCAACAGTAAAACACAAAACAATAAATGTTAGAAACCAGGCTAACTCTTTACTACATACATCCACATATTTTTAAGTTCATTGATGTTTTTTTTTTCTTTCCAAAAAAAAATAAAACTAAAGTTCCACTATGAATATTGTTACAGTGCATACCAGTACAATTTGCCTCAACTATATAAAAAGTTATACTGAAATTTGATTGCAATTTACAATTTGTACAACATAATAGAGCCAAAACAAACTAATGAAGAGATACCCCGTTGGCTTATTGGTTGCGCCCATTTGCCTCATCTTCCTTTTTACGTTGTACTTCATATGCCTCATCAATCAGTTGCAAACTTCTATGAAGTTCTGGTTTCAACCGATCCAACTCCTCCTCAATATTATCAAGGTGAACGTTATATAACATTGAGATACCATTAGCAATGAGGTGTTTTACTGTTTATTAAACGATTAACTTTGTGATTGATTAAAAGTGAAGAAAAAAAAAACAAAAAAAATATAAATAATATATCCTCCCACAAAAGACGTGCTTCTTATGCAAGTCTCTTGCATGGCTTTCAACATGACATATTTGTGCTCAACTAATCTCAACCTCGTATCTGGGGGTTCAAGAACAGGCTTTGTTCCAGGGTGGGGTTCACTGATTCCAGGTGTGGGGTTTAGATTGAGGAAAGAGAAAGAGAGAAAAAAGGGAGCATAATAACACTCATGTTTGTGAATTGGTATTCGAAACACTGGATAGAGTGTTTTGCAACTTTTTTTCTTTTATTTATTTATTTATTTATTTATTCTTTTTTATATTTTTTTTAGCAACAACGGCTAGAGCAAACCAGCTACAGCCCCGACCTAAAACAAAGAAACCAGCAATGACCATGCACCTATCGTCCTCCACACTCTTATGAAAGATTACAAAGAGTTGGTCTTTCGGTTATGTTTTTGGGTAACTAAATTGAGCAGGGAAAACTTTGGGCATATAACAAGAGAGCTTAGAGAAGCTAAATAGAAACTTGTTGAGTTACAAGCTAATGTTTCACTTGCGATAGCCAATAGGCAGAGTAGAAATTACAGTGAAAGATTTATACCTTACTTTGTCTTGGAAGGGTGATTCTAAATGGGCTTCAATTGATAGAGGAGTATATTGATGCTCATTGGTCAAGAAGATTGGAACCTATAGTTGCGAAGATCTAATTCAGACAGTAAAAGAACATCTGATTTTGAGCAAATGAAAAGGATTGGTTCACCACCAACACTTCAGGCGGAGGAAGACTCTATCCAAATCAAAAATGTTATCGAATTTTGCTGGATAAAGAAGAACAACTCAGCATTTTCAACACTAATACCACAAGCTGCAGTTTTTTAGAAAGAAAAAAAAACAATCCGCCTAAAGGTCACTACCAAGTTTGGATAATCTACAACACAGAATAATAGCGGTCAGTGATACAACCTGCAAAATGTGCGGCCTAGAAGAAGACTTGGAACACTTGCTACTCCATTGCCAGTTCATAAAGGTTTGGTTCTACATCATAAATTCTTTAAAAGTTTCATGAAGAATGAAAGATACTGCAAAATATGATAGCTTGGTCAAATCATCCACTCCAAGGCAGAAACAAGAAGATTTGGGACATTCTCAGAACCATAGGAAAATATTTCTTCAATTTCACTCTTCTGATGGACTATCTACACCGAACCAGAAAAGGAAAGAGAGATTCTAAGGTATTGCGCACAAATCAGGAAAATGATTCAAGGAGAGAATATTCCAACCATTCCACACAGAGGGAAACATTAAGTAGAAGGATATTTCTAACCAAATGAGAAATTAGAGGTTCCTTATCGAAAATATGAAACAAAAAGTTTATCAAATTCTAGGGATTTCATCGGGTTTTGATCGATTTCTCTTTAATCAAGTCTTTTTCAGAGTCATCAGATGTAAGTGTTCTTTTTTCCCCTTTTTTTCCCCTGTAGATTAAGCATAATACAAACCAAATCAGATGATAATATAAACTACCCTAGATTCAACCAAATATCCAGTGTGAGAGAAACATAAGTCTTTCAGCCAGAAAAACTAGTCAAGCAGATAAGGGATATTGTTCAAATATTAACTAAAAACGTTTATAATGAGATTGGATCCTTTTTACTAAGGTTTAACTACCTAAACTTTTTGTGGATTTGTTACCGAACCAAAGAACATTCAAGTTTCTAATTAGGTTATGGTAAACTCATATTTTGCGTTCAAACTTTATTATTTTTTTATTCTATAAAGATGGAAATCTTCTTATCAATTTATTTTATCCATTGGTAATCCAAATAAAGCATAAAGAAGCTCACTTGGGTCATAAGACAAGAGTTACAACAAAGAGATGAAGACGTTCAAGGAACATTTATAAAGATTTGAACCCAAGAGATTTGGATCTGTATAGACCCACTGACGCACATAATTCCCATTAGATAAGAATCAAATTTTGTTTTTCTTTCACAACTATCATGTAGTGGAAGCAAACTCCATAGTTAAAAACTAAAAGAATATAACATAAAGTAGTTGATGCCCACACTATCTACATGTAAAATAAAGTGGTATGTCAAATACAACCAACAGCAAAACACAAAACCTAACACAGGCAAAATAGATTTGTTTCAGATCAAATTTGTAGATGCAAAATATCGATATCAATTATCAAATCACACAAAGTTGAATAATAAATGTTATAAACCAGGCTAACTCTTTACTACATACATCCACCCATTAGTAGTGAGGTGTTTTAATGTTTATTAAACGATTAATAACTCAGTGATTGATAAAAAGAGAAGAAAAAAATAACAAATAAAAAACTTACAAATGATTTATCCACCCACAAAAGGCGCGCTTCTTATGCAAGTCTCTTGCATGGATTTCAACATGACATATTTGTGCTCAACCTCGGTCATATTCCCATTAGTAATATTACGGGCACTTTTGTCAATTTTTCCATTGTGTTTAATAAAAGAAAATTTACGCAAATATCTCTTCGCATCATCAACGCCCCACCCTTCACATTCATACCCAACATTATTATGTTTATCAAGGTGGCTACCTTCCAAATCTATAGCATTAATAACTTCTCGTACTTTCTTAGTGTTTCCAAAGTAGACGCTTGGAATTTTAATCGGGCCAGTTGAACAAGGATTCTTGATGTATCCGAAGAACACCATTGAAGATCCTCCGAGATCACTTGGTTCATCTCCCTCTTCTCTACGCTTGAAGTATGTTTTTACAAACTCAGCACATCCTTTCGGTTCCAAAATTTCGGTTTCCAACTGCAAAGAAAAAAGAAACAGAAATAAATTGTTGGTTGTTACAATTAGTTTTGTTTAAACATCAACTTTTATTCCAAACTAGTGTTTGATGTTGTTTTCTTGAAAAAACTAAAACTAAAGTTCCACTATGAATAATGTTATTATAGTGCAAACTATGACATCTTGCCTCAAAAATGAAAGAAAGTTTATCGAAATTTGATTGCAATTCACAAGTTCTACAACATGTTAGAGCCAAAAGAGCATTGCATTTATGTGTTTCGTAAACAACATACGTTCTTTACACCCTTTTTGCAATCAAAGTAACAAACTAAAACATTAACCACTTGCTCCCTTAAAAATAATGGTATTTTAATTCATTCTTTAGAATGAAATCGAAATCGAAAATCGTGAAATTTTCAAAATTGAGAGCGAGTAGGGAGCGTAAAATAGATTTTCATAGATATATAAATTACTCTACCAATTTAGAAGACGAGAACATTTAACATTTAGAAAATCCTAATAAAAATAACTACTGAGTACGAAAGTTTTTTTTTTTTTTTTGGGCGAGGAAAAGGTAAAAGAGTATATTTATATATATAATTAGCTTGGCTCAACATCTTCTTTGATATCTTCTTTCCATCAATACACTATGATATAATATTTTTCAATATATTCTTGAATTTTTCAATACATTTTAATAATATGTCTATACTTTTCCCTGTAACAAGGAAGCGGTGAAAGAGTTTAATTATAAATATAATTAGCTCGGTTCAATATCTTCTTTGATTTCTTCTTTACATCCATACAATATGATATAATCGTTCTCAATATGTTCTTGAATTTTTTAATATTTTTGATAATATGTCTTTATATCTAAATTTGATAATCTTAATTTTAATATATTTAAAAAGATCTTGTAAGTTGTATAAAATGTTTCTCACAAGGAGCTAGCTCCCATCATGAATCTCAACAAGGAGTGCGGATTCGCGGTTCCGAGTGAGATTCGTGATGACTAATCATGTTCATGGCTACTAATGTTCATTCACATCAGCTCATTTTAAGACTTATCTTTCTAGTATTTTTTTTTTACCTAATTGATTTTTTACTGATTCTAGTGCCTTCGTAGTAAAAGAGAAGTCATCTAGACTTGGCACACTGTTTGGATAACAAAACCCTCTGGCTTGATTTGTATTTTTTGTCTCCTTAATTCTTAATGTTTGAAGTACTTACAAGATGATGCATCATATCCTCAATCAACTTCTGTAGCTTCCAAGCGTATCACAATATTTATGCTTGCATGCCATGACATCCCTGTTGACTTATACTACCGTAATGTTAACAGAAACAATACAAAGGCATCCATAGTTATCATCCTGATTTAGAAAATAGAATTATCCATAGAATTGGTTAAATTAAGACACTAGAACACTCGGGTGCATAGTAAAATTGTGCATAGTATTTAATCACAGAGATCCAGGAAACATTGGATAGTCTTCATCCTACCAACATGATAGAATAAATTGAACTAATATCCTAGTGAACCTACAAAGATATAAAGAAAATTCTGAATTGAAGAAAAATAGGGAGAGATTTAATATTAGAACTTCCAGTGGAATTACAATCCAGGAAATGGCATTGCTAATTGCCACTCAAGCATGACCACTTCCCAGTTTGTGCAAATTTATTTTAAGTCGTGAAGAGAAAAAGGAATCCATATGGTGGATACTTTGAGTACTTGCTCAACTTTAAAACCTCTAAAACCCCAAAACACCCAGGAGAAACACTGGAAAAAGTAACCTCCAGATTCTCCACTAAAGATCAAAACAAAGTTTGAGAAAAAGAAGTTAAAATAGCTAAAGATTTTGAAAGAATCAGCGTACACGAGTTTTAATTTGATTAATATTACGATAAAATCTGCAACACTAGAAATCATTGCAATCGCTTGGTGTTTCTGTTGTTTCTGTTGATGATGATGCTATGGATATTTTTAAAGACTTTAAAAAAATAAGCGTACACGACACGAGTCTTACTTTGAGTAATATTACGGGTATTGGTGTTTGATTGTCTCAAGCCAAATTTGTGTCTAATATTCCAACCAATTCATCTTAGGGAACTAATCGATATGAATACTAGCTTTTTTATTCCGTCAACAGAACCAAATGACTAACCATATTCGTGAATCCCTTAGTTGAATCCAAATTATAGATGGAGGATAAACGCCTAATCTATACTTGTATCTACAGAATGAATGATACAAAAGAATTACCTACTTGCTTTCACCGAACATACCAAATTGATTTCCAAAGTACTTAGTTAGTTGAAGAACAATCGAGCTAGTCTCTATTGTGATTTATCACAACCTCGTAAATAATCCTAAGTAATGAACAAGATAGATATATTGATCGATATGAAACATATTTAATTCTAAAACTACCGTGAAGGACACATTTAGTAATAAACATAAAACTTATTACCATTTTATTCATCTATTTAACTACTTTCTTGATCTTACGAGTACTACGACCAACCCCATCTGCTAGTATGTGTTTTCCTATAAGATGTTGTTTCATTCTTGTACCCGATGCTACATCATCCTAAGTCATCATATGTAGTTATCAAGCATATCATAATCTTTATGCTTGAATGCCATGTCATATGTGATAATGTATACGTCAGTATTGTTAACAAAAACGATATAAAGGGATACAAACTCCATAGTCATCATCCTGATTTAAAACATAGAAACATCCATATTGTTAGAACATTGCTCGTTCAAACCTACTAGTGTTGGTATGTCAAGCTAGTTGTCAAGTTTAGATGTCAAAATATAATTCTTGATTTAGTCTAGTAAAGAATACTTTTTAGATATGGGATTTAGACTAGGTAGGTGAGACCTTGAAGACGAAGACTGAAGCTTAAACACGAAGACTGAAGTTTAATCACGAAGATATATCTTCATTGACAAAAGGTAAGTATGAGTTGTGACTTTATGGATTCTTCCACTCTACTTATTCTATCATTCAAAATATGGTTGTCTACTTTAGTATGAAATAGCTTATTGAGATGTATTTCTATCTACATAGCCAAGGGTAGTGTTAATTTGCTTTACAAGTGTACTAAGGTTGTAGGATACCTATGAAGAAGATTCAACACACATTCAAACACAATGGTTTGCTTGTGAATCAATGTGGAAGAATGGTGAATATTAGGAGTTATACTTTAGAGCGATTATCGACGTATTATGGATCAATACGTAACAACGTTTAAGTACGAATAATCACCCAGCCCATGTACGACAAAGCAGATCTAGTTAAAACAATTTGAAGGCACTGGCAGTTCTCGAACCTGTTAGTGAACCAGAGCTCCATATTTCCCTCCTGAACTCTAAAAGTGTGTTTTGTACGTGAACCTAAACACGAACAATACCTCTGGGTATTTAGCCTGGATTTCAAGTACAGACGGTTCGCGAGCAAAAACCGTCTACAACTTCCACTAGAATTACAATTTAGGAAATGGCATTGCTAATTTGGGCTAGTGATTAAGCATGACCAGGTGTCTTTGCTTTGGGAAAAGATGTCTTTACTTCGCCTGTTTTTTGCAATTCTATGTTAAGCCGTGAAGAGGTGAAATGTACCCATATTTGGCTAAGCAAACAAACCATAGGAACACGACGATCAATATATCTAGAATTAGTTAAGAAATTCATCAAGATACTAACACTTCGATATTAGATGTTTGCATTTTCTTTCTACAGTTAGGTTTTGTAAAAATGCATATTATACCCAATTCATATTCAATTTAGAGAAACATATCAAGGTAAAGTTGTTAATTGCATAATAAAGGATACTGAAGAAATACCGCTCCCACCATTCCAACATGTATAGCCCAAAAGTGACATTATAAAGATAGATCTTGCGCTGAATAAAGTTCATCTACACAATGAAAAATCAAATCAATGCAATGAGAATGAATTATCAAAATTCGATGAAGAAATTAGAGGAAGAAATTATGCATACCTTCTGAAAGAGTAATAGCCTAGTTTCTTGTTCGATTTGCAAGACTTGGGCGGGGTTTGAAGAACTAGGGACTTAGCTTGAATCAAATCTCAACAAGAGGCACAAGGTGATGTTATTTCTCGTACCAAAACGATCCCACGGTTGGGTTCAATTCATTAAATACCGGCTGTTGGACGTGTTTTTATTGCAGCCATTGGATTTTATTTCCTTTTAAGTACTACTAAAATTGTACTTGCCGTGAGTGCAAGGATCGAGACAGCATCGACATTCCCTGCTTTTACTTGGTCAGTTGGTCTAATAGTGCCGCCATTTGTGAATCTAAAATGATATTGGGACAGAAGGTTCTAGGTTCCTCTTTTAATATGGTACTCCCTCCGTTTCAAAAAAATTGGCACGTTTTATTTTTTCCAAAGATTATGGAACTGAATAAAACCAATATGATAATTATTTTTATTATTTTTTCTTTATGATTGGTTTAGTGTTGACAAATTTTATGGATTAATAAGGAAAAAACAATAAAAATGGCTCTAATATTGATTTTATTGAGTTCCTTAATCTTTGGAAAAAAGTCAAACGTGCCTTTTTTTTTAAACGGAGGGAGTATGTACAAAGTAGTCCTACCTTTTAACAAATTCACCAACATGTCCTTTGTAACGGGTTTTCCATCCGTTGACCTTTAAGTCAGAGTTAAGTCAGACGTGTCCTACCATAAATGGTTAAATAATGAGTTCAAATTACCTCTTTATCCTTCACATTTATGTCTACCTAAATAACCTCGGGTTAAATTCGGAAATGGTTGGAGTGTGAGGTGAAGTTCATATGGGGTAATTTAACACAATCTGGTTCCTGTTCGGTGGGTTCAGGTGGGGTTCAGACTGGATTCAGGTAGGGTTTAGATTTGGGTTCATATTGGAGTTCAGGTTGGGGTTCAGATTGGGATTCAGGTTAGGTTAGATTGGGTTAAGGTGGGGTTCAGGTAGGGTTCAAGTTAGGGTTTAGACTGGGATCCAGTGAAATTAACTAGGCATGAGTTAAGTTTGAAGGGTAAATTATGAAGATTTTGGGAGTAAGTTAGGATCACGTAGCACCGTTTTTTTAGCTAAAGCAATTTCGGATGGAAAAGTTGACAGAAGGGATAGATGGTTGAATCTGTTAAAAGGTATGACATATTGATAAATTATAATTAGGCGAGGGACATTTACGCAAAAAACCCAATGATATTCTCCTCCTCACATTCTCCCTCTCAACTAATCTCAACCCCGTATCTGGGGTTCAAGAACAAGCTTTATTTCAAGGTGGGCTGATACTAAATGGGCTTCAATAGATATAGGAGTACATGCTCAAGAATATTGGAACCTATAGTTGCAAAGACTTAATTCAGATAGCAAAAGAACATCTGATTTTGAGCTAATGAAAAGGATTGGTTCACCACCAACACTTCAGGCGGAGGAAGACCCTATCCAAATCAAGTACAGTGGTAAAGTCGTTGGGTGATGCTACCAGTGGGTTCGAAACTCGTCTGCATCGTCGTGGTGGGCCGGTGGGGGGATTTTTCTTTATTTCTTTGCCTAGCTACCTAGGCTTGTAGGTAGTGGGCTTCGGTCCAAACTTTAATATAACCTTTCAAGTTCCAAAAAAAAAAAAAATCAAAAATGTTATCGGATTTTGCAGGATAGAGAAGAACATTTTCAACAATAATACTACAAGCTGCAGAATTTTCAAGGTTTTTGTGGAAAAAAAACATTTCCCCTAAAGGTCACTACCACTCCATTGCCAGTTCCTTAAAAATTTCATGGAGAATGAAAGAATTGCAAAATATGATAGCTTGGTCAAATCATTCACTTCAAGGCAGAAACAAGAAGAAGAATTCGGACATTCTTAGAACCAGAGGAAAATATTTCTTTCATTTCACTCTTCTTAAGAGCTCTAACTGATGGACTATCTACACTGAACCAGAGAAGGAAAGAGAGAGAATTCTAAGGTATTGCAGACAAATTAGGAAAATGATTCAAGGAGAGAAAATATTCCAACTATTCCACACAGTGGAAACATTAAGCAGTTGGATATTTCTTCCCAAACGAGAAAATAGAGGTTCCTTATCAAAAAGATGAAACAAAAGAAGGCTAATTCTGGGGCTTCAGAAAATATACGAGGGCATCACTTTACTTCAAATATCCAGCTAGCAATTATAAGGGGCGTCAAAAAATTGTGAAATGTTTAACTGATCCTTATACTGATTTATACTAATTCTTACCCAAAAATACCCCTACCCTAATTACAAACATAAATACTTAATATCCCATAAAAAAAAATCAAAACCTCCAAATCAAAACAACAAAATTTCTCCCCACTCTTCTCCTCTCCTTCCTCTTTTTTCTTCACCATTTTCTTTCCCACGATTTTCATTTTCGAGTTTTTGATCATTGATGCAACCAACACCGGTGGAACAATGGAGCACCAAAGGTAAGCATCTAAACCCACTCTTTTGTATTGATTTTGGTGCTAAAATTAGGTAACAATCACTCCATGAAAATCAAAAAACGTGAACCAGATCAACTTACGGCTGGCTGTTAGAGCCGTAAGTTCTTTGTTACGTCTCGCATCTGAAGAACAATTAGCTGTAAGTAGTTTGTTAGGTAAGCCATTAAAGCTTCATATGCAAGCCGTATGTTCATTTTAGTAGCTGTAAGTAAGTTACGGCTTTTTTTCTACACGTTTCTTACTGGCCGTAAGTTCGACATAGATAAAAAACTTTTGTGTCGCAAAGTTACGAGCCGTAACTTCATATTAGGAGCCGTAAGTTTTGTTACGTCTTTTATCTGCTTCAAGTCATTGGCCGTAAGCTAACCTACGACTGGTCTGTCATTTTATCAAGTAGCCGTAAGTTGAACTGATAACAATTTTCTCACATTTTTCTACCATATTTTGTGCATCAGAGAACCAGAATCAAGTCCCGTGATTGCACCAACTGAAATAAGGCAAGTAGAGATTCCTGAATCAAGTGTTGTGATTGAACCAAATGAAACTAGCCAAGTGATTCACCAACTTCCACAACAAGGTGCACCAACAGAGTATTTTCCTGCAATAAGACCACCAGTTAGTAATAATATTCGATGACAATTGCGTGGGGAATATGTTCCTGAATATCTTCCTGCCCTTGTCCCAAGATTTATCTCACATGATGAATGGCAAGCACATAATCTTCGAAGAAAGAGAGTTGGTGAGGTTGACGATGCTCCTTGTGGTTGTACACTTTGTGCTGAAGTTGAACGTCTCCGTCCACTTGTCGAGGCCAATGGCAGAACGAGCTGGGATCCAATCCGCAGCCGAACATGGTTTGGAACTGGAAATACTAGTTGAGTTTTATTATGTGTTTGTGTAGTGTTCTTCTTTAATGTTATTGGTAGACTAGAACACCTATGATGGTGAACCAATTGTTGATGGATTTTATATTATGTTTGTGTTTTAATGGTTGAACTAGTAGTTGTGTTATCATCTTATCTTTTGAAATTAGATGCATTTTATATTTACTATTTACACCCGCATAAACAAATCATGCTCTATTTACACCCCAAATGCCCACATGGGCGGAACACACACACACATTAAAACCCTTAAAACCCAAAAGGGGCTTCAAAATTTCTTCAGTTTTCCTCGCATCTTCTTCTTCAGCGTCTTTTTCTCTTCTCTTTTATTTCCTCGTCTCGCTTAATTGGCGATTACAAAAACTTTCATTGGCGACTACAAAAGCATGACGGAGACATCCAATCCAAAGGATGCGGAAGAGAACGAACCCGGCGAATCATCTCAAGTTCCACTATCTAAACCGTTGTTCTCGGAAAAACCACCACAAATCTTACCACTTCCACTACAACCGCCTTAACTAATACAATCAAACCCAGATATGGTTTCCCAGAGGTAAAAATTGAAAACCCATCTCTCCAATTTCAGTTTTTGTTGGTTAGATTTGGTTTTGAGAATTGAAACTACGGCAAAATTGCGGTTACAGACACACTTACGATTACTTAGGATTGTACGATACCAATCGTAAGTGTAACTTACATCTGTAGATTGAAGTCGTAAGTAAAATTTGAAAACCAATTTAAAGACTCACAAGATTACCAGTCGTAAGTGTTTTTTTGCAGACGTAAGTTTAGTTACGACTGGTTTCTTATTTGGCTTAGTAGCCGTAAGTTTGTCTGTAAGATTTTGATCTACTTTGACAATCAGTTACGGCTGATAATGAGAACCGTAGGTTAGTTACGGTTGTTTCCTATAAGCAGGTTACTAGCCGTAAGTCATTTACGGCGTTTTTCGATGATCAGATGTCTAGACGTAGGTTAGTTACGACTCTTTTCGATAATCATATGTCTAGATGTAGGTTAGTTACGTCTTGTTATTACTTTCCTTTCAGTAGACGTAAGTGGTTCCTTTCATTTATTTTATTTGCTCAAACAGCCCAAGTTCACATCAAACATACCACAGGAGGAAGAAAAAAGGAGCGAATGATCTGACCCCTGTCATTTCTCCAGCTCCTTGTGGGGATAAAAATTTGCACGTCGGCAAAAGAGGTTTAATGGTAAGTGAGCAAGGTTTGTTACCGGAAGGAAGTGTACAAGTGGATAATGTTGCTCAAATTGTTGATGTTGTAGTTGGTGAGGAAGAAGAAGGAGATGAACAGGCCCGTGGTGAAGAAAATCCATTATTTGAGCAACCACAGCCACCACAAGAAAATTCATTGCATCTGATAGAAGGAAGATCGTCTCAACAGCCACCACAAGAAAAATAAAGGAAGAAACCGAAGCCACCTGGACCTAGACATGCCCATATTCCAAAAGAAGGGCTTTTACCAGAAAAAGAGAACGGCAGACCTTGGGGCGAGGCGGAGAATAGAAGTGTCTTACTCGGTTACACAAAATCGTGGGCTGCCAGAGTTTATGAGAAACAAGTATTGATCAATACTTATCCTGGAGTATCTAAGTGTCTTACTTGTTTTACCTTTACTATTACTAACTCTGTAATTGAAACATCATCTGTGTAGGACCATAAAAATGCGGTAAGGTATTTGAAGCACCAAAAGGCTGAGATTTTGTGCATTGGTGATGAATGTGAACATGTTAGGAAACTTGTTGAGGATTCAGCATTATGGCCAGGCATTCAGAATTCTCAGGTTGTCCACGATAGTGTTGTGACTGTTGCTTTGAGAGAGAGATACTATCCTGAAGCTGACACCTTTCATTTTGGCTTCGGCGAGATGGTATCTTGGACGATATGTGGTCCATTGCCCGCCTCAATCTTGAAGGAAAGGTTGTTCATGAAGGGTACAGTGGTAAGATGCCTTGAAAGGAACTCTATAAGCTCTGTGCAGAAACTTTTGGGTGGAACAAAACTAAATGTGTGGAGGAGTTTCATATTGCTTCGTGACAGTCTGAGGATAGCGTAAGAAAATCCGAGAGAAAAGAAGGGGTCCGAAAGGTAAGGCTTGATAGGTTGAGGGCAGAGTTCGGGGGTACAGCCAATAAAGAACTTTCTTCGGATAGAGCTAACCAGGTTGCCATAGCTTTCTTGTTGTACCAACTTGGTACCATCTTCTTCCCCGACCAGAGTGGAAACCGGGTGAATATTGGCTACCTTCAGTTATTGAGGACCATCAAGGGCACCCATGACTATTCGTGGGGTTCTACAACCCTTGCCTTCCTACTAGACAGTTTTAGAAAGGCCTCCAGGGATGGTTCTAGCAACATTGCTGGAAATGTTGGTATTCTACAGGTGATTTTAGATTTCCCTATACATTTTATCGTGATATCTTATGTTCATTTTCATTTGATTTTGTTTTTAATTTGTAACCGTAAGTTTTGATTAATTTTCAGGCATGGTTTTACGACCATTTCCAACACTTCTAAGGCCAGCTTTGAATCGCCATTGGAAGAAGGACAAGGTTCCAGAGGCTGATGAGGATGGTGAGGATGGTGAGCAAGACGATTGCCCCACAGGTATGAAATATCCCTTCGAACACAAACAAGCAAGAAAGAAGGAGGATAAGATTGAGTGGCTGAGGGCAAAGTTAGCCGACTTAGAACCATCTGAAGTGGTGTTTGATCCTTACTTTTTAATAAAACCGTCCACGGGTGAAGACGATCGTGTGCTCTCCAGACTTTCTTTCTACAACGGTCCTATCTATCATCCTACAGGGTACGTGATGACCAATCCTCGACGATGTCTCTGTCAACTTGGTTGTATTCAGATGATTGTTGATCATGAGAACTTCACATTGCAAGAAGAAGATACTAGTCTTGAAAACAGCTTCATGAAACTGACCTACTCTCCAAAGCCATCAGTTAATGTATGGAACGATCGCCACGAACCACAATACAACATCCCACGCTATGAGTTGATTTCTTTACCGGGCATAAAAGAAGTTGTAACTGGTTATGTGCCCTGGTTCCACTCATGGGGTCATCCTTATGTCATCAACCACGATCCGGAAGCAATCCGATGGCTCGAACAGCAGAAAGACGAACTCAGGAAGGCCGCTGAAGGGACGGGAAAGAGAGACAAGTCCTTCTGGATGAGAATGGCCAAAACCGGGGTATGCAAATAAGTTTTATTGTAATTTCATCATATCTTAGAGTGATATTAAACTAATCTGACTTTATGTTGATATGAAAACAACAAAAGCGAGTAGCCATGTTGGTAAAGAGCATGTGTGGCCACATCTCCAGCGGCAAAACATTGAACGTGAGAAAGCAGGTGGTCCTTAAGAACCAAATCGAAAGAATACATGATCTAACCCCCAAAGAAGATGAGCTTTTTCAAGACCTAGTAAGGGGTACCAAGAGGTCGCGTGAAGCCTCATCTTCTCGCCAGCAACCTAAATTGTCGGATGAAGAAACCGAGTAAGAATATATTGAGGAAGAGGCTATTCAACAACGTCGAACTCGAGGTGGTGGTCCTCGCATTGCTGAACCAAGTGGTGGTGGTCGTGCTCCCGGTGGTGGTCCTCGCACTCGTGGAGGTGGAGTTGGAGCAAAAGGTCGTAGTGCCAAAAACAAAGGAAAGGCTCGTCGGTAAAAAAAACTTATGTTTTATGCTTTGTTTTGGATGATTTATTTAGCTTGTTGGATTTTAGGGATACTTAAGTTTATGGATGTTTGACACTAGTTTATGGATGGATGTTTTTTTTTATGTGCATGGATGGTTTGGTGTTTCATTATTCATGTTGAAGGTTGTTTTAATGTTTTATTCTCAAAGTTTTTGATTTTTTAACAGACTTACGGCTTGATAATGCATCACCGTATAAGCCGCAACTTCACTTACTTCTGCTCCATTGTAGACGTAACTTACTTACGGCCATTTTGTTGTCGGAGTTACTAGCCGAAATTAGATAGATAACATACAGGAGAACTCACTGAAATACAAGAACACTTACGGCTATCAATACCTAACACTTACAAGTCGTAACTTGACTTACGTCTACTCCGTTGTAGACGTAACTTTCTTACGTCCATGGCGTTGTGGCAGTTACTAGCCGAAAGTAGATAGATAACATACAGAAGAACTCACTGAAATACAAGATCACTTACGACTATCAATACCTAACACTTACAAGCCGTAACTTCACTTACGTTTGTTAGACATAACTTCCTTATGGCAATTGGTGTTGTGGCAGTTACTAGCCGAAAGTAGATAGATAGCATACAGGAGAACTCACTGACATACAAGATCACTTACGTCTAGAAATTCCTACATAAGAACCAGTCGTAGCTTCATTTACGTCCTAGACTTCTATAAGCCATAACTTTATGTCGCAAAGTCAGGAACCGTAAGTGATTTGTACTAGCCGTAACTCAACTTACGGCTATAAAGTTTTCATCGGTATTAGCCATAAGTGGTATGCAAATTTCAAAAAAAAAAATCTCTATTAAAGTAAGTTTAAAGAGCCGTAGAGGGGCTCAACGACTCTTTTTTGAAATTTTATAGCGGTTGGACATTGTTTTCCTATAAAACCCAACCATTTATTTGCAACATTCTCACATTCCAAAACCAAACTCTTCCAAAGTCTCTTCTCTTCCATACTAAGCTTTATCTCTTTAGTCTAACTTTAGTAATTTGAAAATGGCTCACCGACCTGTTGCTGGTTCAAATTTTACACCGAAGGAAGATTTTTTTCTTTGCGCAAACTACATCATTTACTATCCGTCGAAGGAGCAATTTCGGGCTTTCAAAGGAAACTTGGAATGCGGCTTGCCTCCGGATACCTGGTGGGACATTACTGCTGATTTTTGGACAGAAACCAAAAACCCAATGACACGGACAAAATATGCGCTTATTTCTCGATGGTGGAAAATTCAAAGACGGGTTCGTGAATTCATGAAACTAGTGGCATTTATCAACCGATGTTGCCGTTTTGAGGGTGAAACCGATGAAGACATTGTCAAGAGGGATCTAACGGAATGGCGTCGATTGCACAAAAATGATTTCAAATATGAAGCTCATTATAGGCAATGTAGGAAGTTTTTGTGAATCTTCATGGTAGCAATGGTGACTTGATATAAGTCAGTTATTATGGTGTGGTTCATAATAATATGTAATGCGTCTATGTTGTTGTTCAAGATATTTATGTTATTGAAAAAAGTGGTTTGGAAAAATCAATGTTTACATTGGACAGAGTAATTTACGGCTGGTAAAAAACAACAGTTACCAGCCGAAAGTTGTCTACGTATGGTAGCCAGCTCAAGTTACCAGCTAAAAGTAAGTTACGGCTGGTATAAAACAACAGTTACAAGCCGAAAGTGGCCAGCATATAGAGTTTAAGCCAAAATATAGAGTTTAAGCCACTTCCATAATCCAAAATATAGAGTTTAAGC
>JAJJMA010125016.1:599-17724 GCA_023529015.1 Papaver nudicaule | reverse complement strand
TAACTTTAGGGGTATTGGTCTGGCGGTATACGGCAGTTAGGAAGAAATTGATGGAGATGATGGGCAGTTATACGAAGATGGCGCGAGTGGACATGTTCTACACGATTCCAGCAGTTACAGAAACCAACTCATGTTCTCCACTCCTCCACTCTTCCACGACTCCCACCTTCTCTATCGAGAGATCAGGGTGAGTTCAATACTATAAATAGAGGCTTCCTATATCTTCCATGGCAGAACAACTAGAACACTACAGAATAATCAGAACGCCGGAGCCTCAGAGCACGAGAAAAAACCAGATTCTGAGTATTCAATACACTTCCAACCTTGAAGGTTCTAGTCACACTTACGACGGAAATCTTGAACTCTCATACCCAGAAACACACATTCTCAACGTGATCTCAAGTTTCTTTCACTGTTTCCCTCCCTGGATCAAACTATATTCTCTCTGTGACCGAAGCAAGACTTGAAAGACCATTGACTTGGTTTAGGCTTGTCTTGTTCGATTTTGTTCTCGAGCACTACGAAAGTACCCAGAGACGGTACAGTGTTTTTCAGGCAAAAACATTTGGCGACCATAGTGGGAGATCAATCTCTCGGTCCCAGAAAAATTTCTCGAAACGTCTGAACTAGGAATGGGATCCAATACTACTACATCAAACACCACAAAAGCAGTCTCCGGCAGCATTCATTCACCACCGACCAAGATCCTGACGAACGACGAGGAAGGAAAGGATCTGTCAGTAATACTAGCATGGACGATATAACTCGACGACAAGACGCCCTCGCTGCCTAGCAAGCTAACATTACTTCCATATTAATGGAAGTCATAACTTGCCTCAAATCTCTTGCAGAAAGATCGCCGAATACTCCTATCGTTCCCACGATAGAAGGGACTACCGCATGGGCGAACTATGGCCGGACCTGCATTACAACCCACAGTCCTGAAGACTCCCCACCAGAACAACAAGAGGAGGCTGTAACCCGATGTCATCAACCCCTTACTTCACCAACCCAGAAGCTCCCAACATACGACGGAACTGGTAATGCCCGCGAAAATATTTCATGTTTCATAGCATCTCTGAGGGAGTATGGGTATGGTCATAACTACTTAAGACTCAATGAGTTTCCAAAGTCACTCACTAAAGAAGCCCGCGAATGGTATACCCATCTCACATCAAGAGATACCGGCACCTGGAATGAGTTAGTGAATGCCTTCTTCAAGGAATACCTTTTCGGGAAGGTGACGCTTTCTCATCTAAGCAAGATGCGTCAGAAAAACGGTGAATGTCCAGAGAGTTATGTGAAGAGATTCAAAGGACAAGCACTCGGCTGTTGCATCCCAAACATAACAGAGTCACAACTGGTGGAAGTCTGCATAAGTACCATGTCCACCATATATCGAACTCTCTTGGAAGACCTCCAATTCCAGACCCTGTCCGAGCTCCAGGGAGCGGCAGCACGGTCAGTTACAATAATACCTAGTTTAAGAGAAAGGACTCGATTCTTGAAGTATGGTGACCTCCAAGAAACCAATGGAGACCATTCGCCTGGAGGCTTGCCCTCAGCGGATGAAAACAACAAGAAGAGGAAAGCTGAAACATATCCTGCTGGACACGAAGCATTGAACTCGACCTCAACAACCTCAACAAAGAACTCAACATGGGTACCGCAAGAAAGTGCGTGGCGACAACAAGACAACGATAATCTCTTGGACAACATATTAGCAAGTGAGGCAAGAGAACTGCTGAATTCCTGGATCCAAGACAAGTCACTAGAGCTGCCCCGGATTCAGAAAGCTCCTACCCCCGAAGAGATGATGCATCCGCAATACTGTCACTACCACAGGAGGGTCAGTCACGCCATAACCCAACGCAACAGTTTCAGACGTATCCTCAGAGAACGCTAAAACGTATTTTCACGAACTACACCAAGGGCCTACACGCATCCAGACTCTCACTGCCCATAAAGAGCCAGTGAATCAGAAGGTGGAAAGTCTAATGCATCAATTATGTGAAATTCTTTGCTTCTCAAAACCTCAGCGCAAAGACATGTTCACTGCACTGAACTATGTGGTATCAGGAAGACGACTACCACTTGTAAAAGTGGAGAACCAACAACAACCAGCACAAGGGAAGACCCCTGTGGAGTACGACTGGGGACTGCTAGCCAGACAAGGTTGGAGAGTCCTCACTACTGTGTATTTATGTGGTGTAGAGTTTCCCAATACGCTAGTAGACCCAGGAACGAGGGTAAACATCATTGCCGCCAAGACACTAGACGCTATGGGGATTCCGCTACGTGATATCGTCCACTCTCCAACAACATTAGAAGACCCGGAGGGAAGGACAATAACAACTCACGGACGAGTCGTTCTACAGATAAAGATCGTCGAGGTACAAACGGAAGCTGAGCTCCACGTCGTCACTCAAGATTTGGAGTACGACATGATCTTAGGTTAATACTGGTTCGACGACAACCAGAGCCTACTCAACAAGGCCACGAAGCCACCGGGGAATTCGAGTCGACCTGAGGGATCGCAGATAGCAATGATGTCCTTACAAGAGGAATCAGAAATTTTAACGGACATTGAAAGAGAACCAGAAGAAGGTGTCTCGATCAGATGCTTCCAGGGACCAGGGAAAGGGGACTGTTTTTACCTGAAAGACATATGTACTGTCTCTGGGTACTTTTGTAGTGCTCGAGATCAAAATCGAACAAGACGAGCCTAAACCAAGTCAATGGCCGTTCAGGTCTTGCTTCGGTCATAGAGAGGATGAGGTTGGTCTAGGGAGGGAAACATTGAAAGAAACTTGAGATCATGTTGAGGATGTGTGTTTCTGGGTGTGAGAGTTCAAGATCTCCGTCGTGAGGGTGACTGTATATCTCAAAGGCTAGAAGTGTGTTGAATTGCCCAGGTTTTTGCTCTGAGGCTCTGGTGCATTCAAGTCTGAATGTCCTAGTTGTTCTACCTTGGAAGATAGAGGAAGCCTCTATTTATAGTGTTGAACTCACCCTGATCTCTCGACAGAGAAGGTGGAAGTTGTGGAAGAGTGGAGGAGTGGAGGACATGGGTTGTGCTCTGTAACTGCTAGAGTCGTGTAGAACATGTCCACTCAGCACCACCTTCTCGTAACTGTCCATCATCTCTATCAGTTTCTTTCTAGCTGTCGTAGACCGCCAGACCAATATCCCTAAAGTTATCCCCCCGTGTGATGTTTTGATATCTCGTGTAGAATTGTAGATGTTGTACTACGATGTTTAGAGTTATTTGACATTGTATAGTCATAAATGTGTGGACGCAGCCTATGCTTAGCCTTTAGTAAAGTGTACATGGATACGGCGCTATGGCCTAAGATGTTGCGCCATGGTTTTGGTTGGATGAATGTGTGGTGCCATGGCCTTGTTCCTTGGCCAAGGCTGGACGGATATGGCGCTATGAATGGATGGCGCAATATCCTTGGCCTTTGGCAAAGGCTGGATGGATATGGCGCCATGGGTGATGGCGCCATGACCTTGGCCTTTGGCCAAGGCTGGATGGACACGACGATATGGGTGGATGGCGCCGTAGCCTTGGCCTTTGGCCAAGGCTGGATGGACACGGCGCTATGGGTGGATGGCGCCGTAGCCTTGGCCTTTGGCCAAGGATGGATGGATATGGCGCCATGGGTGATCGCACTGTAGCCTTGTCCTTTGGCCAAGGCTGGATGGATATGGCGCCATGGGTGATGGCGCCATGACCTTGGCCTTTGGCCAAGGCTGGACGGACACGACGAGTGGATGGCTCTATGTCCTGTTGGATGGATATGGCGTCGTGGGTGATGGCGCCATGGTTTTCCCTGACCAAGATCCATGCCTTTGGCCAAAGCATTTTCGTGGCCATGGCCATACTTGGGTCATGGTCTTCATCACTGCTCGTGGTGTATTTGGTCATAATATTTGACCATGGTATTTTGCGTTGCGCTGTCCTTTAGATATGGCGTATTGACCTGTTTAGGCACATTTGAGATGCTTGCATATTACTCAAAGTTATAACCTGTTTAGGTGCGTTTAAGCTGTTTCAGCTGTCATATATTGCTAAGGAAGCTCTGGAGAATGCCTAGAGTTGTGGTACATCTGAGGCTTTTATTAAGACTCAGATGTCGAGTCGTATTTTGAGAGGAAACCCGAGAGGATGTGTCTCTATCTTGACCGGGATTAGGCGAGGGCCTGAGGTCTTTAAATATTGAGGAGGAAACCCGAGAGGGTGCATCTCTATCAATTCTCCACCATAGTACCAGTGAGTAATTTAGTTCTGATATCGAAGAATTCGAGGCGATGTCGACATGAAGTAAATTAATGGGTTTACGTGTTGGTGGGGTTATCGGTACTACACCATGATATCATCCTCTCCACCGGGAGTTATAAGAGAGAACTCATAGAGAGTACATTCAGCTCGTAGAATGGGTTGTATTCTGAGCTACAGAGATGTGCCTGAGTAGGCAATTGCCTTTAGGTAAGGCAAAATAGAGAGTCGTTTTACATTTTTGTCCCTCTTCCATTTTTCACCATCTACATTAAGTCCCCTGGTTAGTGTGGAACAATAATGTTTCATACTAAGCACTCAGATGGTGATAGCAATCCTAATAGCCTTAGGTTTTATATTCAAGATTAGCAGAGGTTATAACGAGCTAATATTCTAATGTGAACTATAGCTATGATGTAAAGATGAGAGACTATGCGTGTGAAAACATGCAAGTGTAGTTGGCTAAAGTTTTTTTTTCTTCAGGTGATAGGGGGACGAGATGGGTGGTGTCGTGGTTGGCACCACGATGGCCGGGGCAAGCAGGAGGCCATGGTCATGGAGGCATGGCCATGGCGCCATGAGGGCTAAGTGGGAGTATGGGTGTGGCCATGGCGCAAAACCCTAAATTCATTTTTTTTTTTTTATCATTCGTGGTGCCATAGGTTTCACGGGCCACAACCTTTGTGGCGCCGCAAGCTCTTGCTGCGCCGTGACTTTTCTAGAGAAGGGGATGCTATGCTTAGTGAGGTCCCCAGTGTCATGTATGTGAATACATACATAGGCTGGGTCTTAGCCAAGAAAATAAAAAGAAGGGAGAGGTTTTACCCGTTTTAGCAGAGAACTTTTCCTCCTTCTTCTTGTCGTGATCAAGTCCTTGTTTCTCCTTGATCGTCTCCACTTGGCAAGTGGTTCTGCAATTAGCTAATTTCCTGAGCAGCGCCTTTGGTGCAAGCTTGGGTGGCGTACTTTCCAGTAAGCAAGACGCGACCATTGGTGTTCAGAGTTGAATCCGTAGTGTTGAGTGAGGTGAGCACCGATGCCTTATGAAACAATGACCAATCCAGTGGTAACCGGCAGCAACAGTCGGTAGAGAGATACCATGGGAGTCGATGGTATTCTTCCTTTTGATGTAGATCTGAACGTCTCCTGTTTTGGTGTAGAACATGTGCCTTCCCGTCTTATATATCCTCTTAATGTGTTTATTGTGGGGCTCCCATACTCTCGGTATCCCCTTATAGAGAATTCCTCCAAAGCGCGATGATTGCGCCAAGTCCCCAGTCGTTGAAGAGAGTGTTGGAATTAAAATAGGTGAACTACTTGATGAAGATGTTTTCATGTACCTAGCCTAAGTGGAGTGTGCCCATATAATGTCTTTGTCAGTGTCTAGTAATAATAACTTAGAGGTGGCCTTTATTCTTCTGTAGTTGTCTATATATGTTGTAAGGTTGAGTCAGATGTATCCACGTGTGGCATTGTTAGCCGTTAGATTTAGGTTGTCTGAGTCTTAGCCTTATAAGCTCAGAAGAGTCTGTAATGGAGGTTATGAAAAGATTTCATCAATAGAATCGTTTTTGCGATTAAGGCTAGTTCTTGGAACTAGAGAGGCTCTAATCTTCGGAATAGGGAGGTTACTATTCCTTTACCCAAATCCAATCTTGTCTGGTCCATCAGGAGTGTGGAGTTTGAATGGTAGAGTTTGTATCTATCTCTATTTTGTTTATACTTGCTCCTTATTTGATCGTGGAAAGTGGTTTAATGGGTCATTTTTAATGGACAAATTCAGTGCGAATGTGATTTGTGAACTGGTCTTAAGGCATGAATACCAATTCTATTTGTTGTATATAAATTCACTTGAGCATTGGTTGGTTAAGGATGGTGAAAATGGTGACGGGGGTATACACTTGCCTACTGATACACAATTTTTCTGGGTTAAGTCATTAAAGATTCCTTTCAAAGAATTTTGCCTATTCTTGTACCTTATGAGAGTCCTACTATTCCGGAGGTAGAAATGAAGTTGGAGGTATTTTTTATAGGGAATTTGAATGGAGGTGCAGTTGATGTTCTCTTACATCTCCAATGGGGTGCACATCATTCTATAGGAGTCCCAGTTGGTGCATCTTGGAAGTGTCTAACATGCTGTCAAAGATTGTTGGTAAAATTTTTGAAGTGGAAATTCAAAGTATTTCCTTCAAAGTATTTCCTTCAAATGGAATTCCACTTGGTTCTTGTTGAGATTAAGGAGTGAGGGGACTATTATAATTCTGGTAGTGGGGGAAGTTGGTTTTCTTACTGTGTGGCTGGATTATCTGAGGTGGAAATTCAAGCATATATGGTTATGGAGTGTGGGAAGTGCCAGTTGCATTAACATGGACTGTACCTCTACTATGTGCCTCGATGCAACGTGGTACTACAATCTGTTATGCGAAATTGAACTCCACAAGCAAATTGCAGCATCTCCCATGAGCAATACAAGTAGGAACTTGCCCTCTGCTTGTCTGTCGCTAATCATTTGTATACTTATGTGCAATCCTGGTCAACTCAAGAATTTTAATGGAAAGGCAATAACATCTGAAGGTTGTGGTTTCACTTCTCTCGCAGAAATACCATGTATAGAGCAGATTTATGCTGGAGTTTATGATCAGCTAGTGGAAGTCGTGTTCATAAGTGGGGAAGTTTATGAAAGTTCTATTTTTGGAGTTCCCATTTCTGAATGCAAAAGGATTGATAACCATTTTTGGCCAGGTACAGGCATTACATTTTTGCAGAAAAGGGGCAGTTGGTTGTTGGGATTGGTTCGGAGGTGATTTTGTTGGGCCTCATAAGGATAGTCATACAAGAAATGGGCTTATCATGCTTATCAGCGAGAGCTACAACTATCATGTCGACAACAAGTTTGACGGGGTCTTTCGGCTGCAGACATTACTTGTTTCTCATCCTTGAGGACAAGGATGTTTTGAAGGGGACGGTATTGTCATGTACCTAGCCTAAGTGGAGGGTGCCCATATAATGTCTTTGTCAGTGTCTAGTAATAATAACTTAGAGGTGGCCTTTATCCTTCTGTAGCTGTCTTTATATGTTGTAAGGTTGAGTCAGATGTAGCCACGTGTGGCATTGTTAGCCGTTAGATTTAGGTTGTCTGAGTCTTAGCCTTATAAGTTCAGAAGAGTCTGTAATGGAGGTTATGAAAAGATTTCATCAATAGAATCGTTTTTGCGATTAAGGCTAGTTCTTGGAACTAGAGAGGCTCTAATCTTCAGATTAGGGAGGTTACTATTCCTTTACCCAAATCCAATCTTGTCATCAGGACCATGACAGATGTTTACCTCGCCGTCTTTACTGAGTAGTAAAGTTCTAGGAGGATGTTGGCGCTATGAGGTGTGGATCCATGAGGTGTGGCTCCATGGATTTGGTAGCGCCGTGGATGCTGGCGCTATGAGCTTTGCACCATAGCATATTCGTTGTAAATTCCGACAGTTCGCGTCTTGCGTGTTTCCTGGTGTTTGCGTCATATCTCTTAACTCACTTGTTTTATCATCACGAAATTTTTACAAATGGTAGTAGGCATCCAAGGAAGTATGTGTCCAAAAATCTCGTCGAGGCTCCTCGTAGATTTTCCGCAGTACTTGTCGTGGTCTCGCACATGAATCCTGACTGCGCGTCTCACGTGTGCTGTAGTGTTTGTGTCGTATCTCCCAACCTACTTGCTGGATTGGTATGAAATTTTAGTGTGTGCTGGGAGACATATATAGAAAGATTGTGTCCGAAAATCTTTCCAAAATCCCTTGTGGATTTCTCAAACCGGCTATTTCTTCGCAACAAAAGTTGCTGGCGCAGGAAATTCTGACAGCTTTTCTTTTCCTCAATGTTCACGCCATATTTCTCAAACCACATGGAGTTATTGTATGAAATTTTACCAAATAGTCGTAGGCATTGAAACGGAGTTTGTGTATAAATTTTACCCAAGAATTCGTCACGAGCTTTCCGCAGCAACTTTTTTGGCTTCGTATGTACGTTTTGTCCACTTACTTCGGTGTGCACTACAATGTTTGCGCCATATCTCTTGATCCACGAATTGGATCGCCACGAAATTTTTACACATAACAATATACACCTGTAGGGAGGTGATGTATAAAAATCACCTTCAGATCTTTTACCAATCTTCCGCGTTGCTCGTTTTTTGTGAAGGTCGTCGTACAACAAACTTGGTATGTGGTCGTGAGAACGCCTTTGTTTGTCTCCGGAGTAGGTTTGCTCCATGGAGACTCAAAATAAAATAACTTCTCTACAATATGGTTTATAGTCTTTGATTGGTAACTAGCGTTGAGGTTGTAGGTAATGGCGTTGATTCAGAGGGTTAATGAAGGCTGGGAGAGCATTCTGTGGAGTCACAGAGGTATACGGTAGTGAAAACATCTTGTGGGGCTAGGGTTAGGTGAACTTCTTGTTGTAAGAGATATCTTCTGGGGAAGGTAGTTTTCTATTTTGTATCGCTGTGGGATTTTATTGTAAAGGTGTTTCATGGCTCCGTGAGCACGGAGTCACAGGAATAATTTTAATGGAAGGTATTTCATGGATCCGCGAATGCGGAGTCACGGAGATAGTCTTGGTGGAAGGTGTGGGGCTACAGGAATATTTCGTGGTGGAAGGTATTCTAGAATTTGAAACTTTTGAAGGTCTAGTGAGACAAATACCTTTAATCCCCGTATCAATATTCTTGCCCGCACACCGCTTGCTCTAGAAGCTTTAACTCTGATTTCGTAGTGATGATTGTTTCTTCTAGCATGTTGTGGTAGAACCTTAAGTGAACACGTAGGAAGTATTTCCCATTCTCCATCTATTGGCACATCTTTTGAAGTCCTTGCGCTTGGAGTACTCCACTCTGTCATCTTTTTGGATCTGGGTTGCCACCGAAGGATGTCGGAGACTCATTGCTAGTGATAGCTGAGAGGAGCGCCACCACCATGATACTGCTAGGTTGCTCGAAATATGAAGACTTGGTGGTGTTGCTACCAGGAGGATTCTGCAAAGATATGAATCCTGGCGTATGGAGGTCCCTCAAAGGTTTCTGGCGGCTTTCAGGTTTCTGTAGAGGCGTCGGTAGTGGTGTCCGTGTTGATTGGAGTTCTTAGATCTTCCTCCCTTCGAAGGATTTGTAGCGGATAGTCCCCTGCTGCATGGATGTCGCTGCTCGAGCAGGTCCTTCCATGATGATGACGCGCTTTGGTAGAGACAGGGGCATATCTGTTGTACCTTATGTTTCCTCTGACGAAGTTTCACCATTGATTGGGTCGTGGTAGTCAGCACTCCTAACGGTGTTCGGTGCAGTGAAGAACGGCTGTGGTGAGGAGTCCCCAGCCACTTTCTGTGCAATCTTATCGACGTCTTTCACTGGGCTCAAATTCCCTCGTGTAGAAACGTGTTGCTCGCCAGCCTCTTTCAACATTCTCGGGTATTGGCCTTTCGAAGATGGTAAAGGCTCGAGTAGGCAGAGCGTTCTCTTTAGTTGTTGAGAATCGAGTCGGGGTAATCCGGTTGTTCCTTTCTTGTCCAGACGTCTAATAGCTACAATACTTCGTCGAAGATGATGAGTCTGGGAATCCTGTATATGCTTCAGTCCCCGTACTCCTCGCGGTTGTTGTTGCAGATCTGCATCTTGTGCTTGAGTCACATTCTTGTTCGGGACTCTTTGAGTCATATTGTGTCGATACCCTGTTGTCTGGCTTGCTGACGCGTCTCCTGTTATCACGAGCTTCCTCAATCCTTACTGTTTGGATCTTTCTCTAGCAAGACAGGGACGATTGTGGTCGAAGCAGAGATGCGCCTTTTCTTCTTGATCCTCTTAGGGTTTCTTGTTTATGTTTCTATTCAAGTTGTTTTGAGAATCCACACACCGGAGTTCCTGGCTGGCTGCAATGGTAACTCTGGAAGTCCCCATGTCTCGTCGTCATTCTCTTGGTGATGATGGGGTTGTCCGTCTCTTTAGTGTTTGTTGATAAATCCTTTGCTGTCATGGGTACTACAAGCTTGGTTTACCCCTTTCTAGTAGTTGCAGCGTCGTGACCCGTGGTGTCGTAGCTTGTGGCGCCGTGACTCGTGGCGCCGTGACTTGTGGTGTCGTATCTTGTGGCGCCGTGACTCGTGGCGCCGTAGCTTGTGTTGTATATACACGCCTGAGTATCTCTGGTCAAGCGTCTTTGTTGTGATCTGCTTCGACCCATGTTGTCACCTGGAGTTTCCGAAGCGAGCTTGAAGTTGTGCGCTTTGGGTGTGTCACCTTTGTAGCTGGACTCTTCCTCTTACTCCCTTCGCTGATGGTACTCATGGATGGTAAGTTGTTGTTGTACTGCTTGATGATCAGGCTGTTGTCGTCGTTGGTATCACGAGCCTCTTCACTTCTTAAGGGTTTGGCCCTCTCCGGCAGCGCTGGTGCAGACGAGGCAGATCTTTTGTCGTTTCATAGAGGGTTCAGTAGACAAGGATCACAATGGCAAGGTGTTGTACTAAATGCAGGTTCTGCCAGTGGGAGGGCTCCAGGAATTTTCTGAGTCTCAGCACTTGGTGGTGTTGATGCTCCCCTCTTGGGGGGAGGGATTCTCTACACTTTATGTAGGCACGGTTGTCGGTGCTAGTGAACAGGTAGTGTCGTCTCCTCCTCTGGGCTTTGGATTAGTCTATCCAAATCATCTTTTAGCGACGTATCCGAGTTGTGTCTCTCTTCGTGTTGAGGCTCTACTTGAGTAGGGATCATTTCATCATCCCAGACGTGGATCGCAATGGTGTTCGTACTAGCAACAGTTCTGGGAGTTTCTTTAGCTTGTGAATCTGGTGAGGGTTTCGCGGATAGAGTTTCGAGTTTCGAGTTGAGCCAAGACTTCAACTTGGGTCTTGATCCGTCTTTCCGGAAGATCGTCTCGACACTTGACTAGTTCCTCCAAGGTTGGCGTCCTTGGCACTTCCTCTTCCTTTAGGGTGGTAGCATTGATCCTGATCGAAGAGGAGGGGTTACTACAAGGCATGCTAACTGGATCTGGATCTGCAGGAGTTGTCGGGACAACAGGAGTTATTGGAACAATAGGGTTTACCGAATCAACGCCGGGAGAGTTGGACTAGGCGTGACAATGGGCGTGACAGGGGTTGCTGAGACAGTAGGTGTTACAGGGGGGAAATATTGTGGGTGGTTTGGATGCTGGGACGCTGAATGTGGGTGGACTGATAGGTGTCGCGCTGGAAGTTGGAGCGGCTTCAGTTGTAGAGTTGAGATTTTGTTGTCTGACCCTGCCCTGAGTTCAACCGTTTTCGAGGAAAGCTTCTAAAACCGAGAGATTGACCGCCCACTGTGGTCGCCAAATGTTAATACCTGAAAAACATATGTACCGTCTCTGGGTACTTTTGTAGTGCTTGAGATCAAAATCGAACAAGACGAGCCTAAACCAAGTCAATGGCCGTTCACGTCTTGCTTCGGTCACAGAGAGGATGAGGTTGGTCTAGGGAGGGAAACAATGAAAGAAACTTGAGATCAGGTTGAGGATGTGTGTTTCTGGGTGTGAGAGTTCAAGATCTCCGTCGTGAGGGTGACTGGATATCTCCCAGGCTAGAAGTGTGTTGAATTGCTTAGGTGTTTGCTCTGAGGCTCTGGTGCATTCAAGTGTTCTGAATGTCCTAGTTGTTCTTCCTTGGAAGATAAAGGAAGCCTCTATTTATAGTGTTGAACTCACCCTGATCTCTCGACAGAAAAAGTGGAAGTTGTGGAAGAGTGGGGGAGTGGAGGACATGGGTTGTGCTCTGTAACTGCTAGAGTCGTGTAGAACATGTCCACTCAGCACCACCTTCTCGTAACTGTCCATCATCTCTATCAGTTTCTTTCTAACTGTCGTAGACCGCCAGACCAATATCCCTAAAATTATCCCCCCGTGTGATGTTTTGATATCTCGTGTAGAATTGTAGATGTTGTACTACGCTGTTTAGAGTTACAATGACATTGTATAGTCATAAATGTGTGGATGCAGCCTATGCTTAGCCTTTAGTAAAGTGTACGTGGATACGATGCTATGGCCTTGGATGTGGCGCCATGGTTTTGGTTGGATGAATGTGTGGTTCCATGGCCTTGTTCCTTGGACAAGGCTGGACGGATATGGCGCTATGAATGGATGACGCAGTAGCCTTGGCCTTTGGCTAAGGCTGGATGGATATGGCGCCATGGGTGATGGCGCCATGACCTTGGCCTTTGGATAAGGCTGGATGGACACGACGCTATGGAAAGGCCAAGGCTGGATGGATATGGCGCCATGGGTGATGGCACCATGACCTTGGCCTTTGGACAAGGCTTGACGGACATGGCGGGTGGATGGCTCTATGTCCTGTTGGATGGATATGGCGTCGTGGTGATGGCGCCATGGTTTTCCCTGAACAAGATCCATGCCTTTGGCCAAAGCATTTTCGTGGCCATGGCCATAGTTGGGTCATGGTCTTCATCACTGCTCGTGGTGTATTTGGTCATAATATTTGACCATGGTATTTTGCGTTGCGATGTCCTTTAGCTATGGCGTATTGACCTGTTTAGGCACATTTGAGATGCTTGCATATTACTCAAATTTATAACATGTTTAGGTGCGTTTAAGCTGTTTCAGCTGTCATATATTGCTCAGGAAGCTCTGGACAATGCCTAGAGTTGTGGTACATCTGAGGATTTTATTTAGACTCAGATGTTGAGTCGTATTTTGAGAGGAAACCCGAGAGGATGTGTCTCTATCTTGACCGGGATTAGGCGAGGGCCTGAGGTCTTTAAATATTGAGGAGGAACCCGAGAGGGTGCATCTCTATCAATTCTCCACCATAGTACCAGTGAGTAATTTAGTTCTAATATCGAGGAATTCGAGGCGATGTCGACATGAAGTAAATTAATGGGTTTACGTGTTGGTGGGGTTATCGGTACTACACCATGTTATCATCCTCTCCACCGGGAGTTATAAGAGAACTCATAGAGAGTACATTCAGCTCGTAGAATAGGTTGTATTCTGAGCTACAGAGATGTGCCTCAGTAGGCAATTGCCTTTAAGTAAGGCAAAATAGAGAGTTGTTTTACATTTTTATCCCTCTTCCATTTTTCACCATCTACAGGGACACACCCCCACGACTCGAAACCAACACCGCTTTAATCACAAGGTACGAGTGGATAACACATCCCGTTCAATATTTTAAGAAATGGGTAATCTTTTCTTCTAAGCGTGATACCCTTAGCATAATGTTCAATAAGTTAAACATAGAAGGTAAAGACTTCAAGGGTAATCGAACTCTCAATCACTCTCGGAAACCACTCAAAAACAAGAAATTCTACAAAACCCGGACTCCGCCAATCAGAGAGTTCGAGATAGGAGAATGGGTAATGAAGACAGCTCGTCGAAGAGGAGACCGACCTACGGGGCCGTATATAGTCGTCAGGTCCAAGTTAATTGGATATTACAAGTTGATCTTTGTCAAGTACGGATACAAGGATATGTCTACTATACAGAAGAAATGGGTCGAAGCATATCTTGATTAATCTTTAGCCTCGTGTAAAATAAAAAAAAAAAAAATCTCTATGGCTCCATAATGTGTAGTTAAAATATGAGATTTAACCCCTAGCTATCTTTCAAAGCAATTACAAAAAAAAAACAACTTCTGAACCAATGTCTAGAAACAAGCCCAAGTTCCTAAAAAAAAAAAAAAACCTATCTAGAAACGAAACCGACTTCAACTCTTCAGAAAATACCAAATAATACTTTACAATCAGATTTCTTATGGGCATTCTTCATCTCATGGAGAGCCTCCTCCTCCTCCAAATACTTAGCCTTCAGCTCGACAACCTCTTTCTCCTTCGTAGTCAAAACCTCATCTGTAGCAGCATCAGCCTGAGCCTTGAAACCCTTTTGCTGCTCAAACCTATCCCGTAGCCAAGATACATTAAAGGATTGACTCTCAGCAGTAGTTATAGCGTCTTCCCAATCTTGCAACATACCAGGCTCGGCATCGCGCATGGAATGCTCACGCATATCGTCAATACGCTCCAACAAGGAACCAACCAACATCTCCGCCAAAGTACGATTAGCACCTTCACTAGCGATGTGCCCAAACCTGATCCAGATGCGAGTGTACATATCTTTATATGCCTCTGGTACGACGAAGTCACCAACCGCTACATGGCCCTTTCTGACTCTACTCAGAAGAGAGAACGCAACACCACGGCCCGGGTAGAGGGTCTCCATCTCGGCATCACTTACGTCTTCGGAACCGGAAGCCTCAATCTCCTCAGTGTTATCATCAGAAGCGGCCCCTTCATCCACATCATCCTCAGAAAGGTTAACGTCCTCGGTCATTATCTCAGTGCTCCGGGGCGAGCCAAGCCCCTCCACGCACTAAAAAAAAAAGAGAAGAGAGGAGGATTAGTAATTAGAAGACAACAAAGTATATGAAGACAAAACGGTCGCTATGAAGTACTCATGAGGAATTTCGGGATAAGATTTATACACAATCTTCATTTTAATGTCTATAACTATGTGGTAAATTTCATACAATAACTCCACGTAGTTTGAGAAATATGGCGTGAACATTGAGGAAAAGAGAAGTTGTTAGAATTTCCTGCGCCGGCAACTTTCGTTATGAAGAAGCAGCCGGTTTGAGAAGTCCACGAGGAATTTTGGAGAGATTTTTGGATAAAACCTCTCCCTACATGTCCCCCAGAACATACTAAAATTTCATATTGTTCCAACAAGGGGTTTGGGAGATACGACGCAAGCACCATAGTATACGCGAGACACACAGTCTAGACCCCTATGCAAAATTACGTCGAGAACTGCGGATGATCTATAAGGGATCATGCGATGATTTTTGGACACAATACTCCCCTGGATGTCTACTATCATGTGTCAAAATTTCGTGGTCATACAACAAGTGAGCTAAGAGATATGACACAAACACCAGGGAACGCGCAAGAAGAAGACTGTCAGAAATATGACGGGATACTCCTGGAATTTTGCTACTCAGCAAAAACGACGAGGTAAATGGTCTCAAATTCAATAAATTGTCATAATAGGTGATAGCTCAGGATTTTATCTACGAAAGTAGGGGCTGATCATAAAAAACGTAGGTCGTATGAGTCTTTCGCGACGATTTTCGTATGATGGTGCAAATCTGAAATAAAAAGAAGAAAGGATGCAAGGCACTCACTGTATTAGGAATCGTCGCATCGCGAAAAGGTGAAGAATTATTAGTCCTCTCAAGTACCTCCCGATCTCCGTCATCAACATTTGAGGACTCCACTAGTTCGTTGTCTCCAGGATGGTTCGTCTACAGAAAGAGAACATAAGAATGAGACTCTCGCCGACAATGCTATGGGAATGAAAGAAACCCATCACTCTCGTCGCTCTATCAATATTGTAAGGCATCACCACCTCTTCTCCACGAAAGTAGAGATGTAACCAGGAGTACTGATGTTAACAAAGATAACCTGCCCGACAGTAAGACCACTCAACTCACGAGGCCCTGATCGTATCTCAACACCAGACGCATCTGTGAAAGTTGTAGGCTGGACAATCTTGGGAGAAGAATTAGTGTACCACAGACGAAAATTAATATTCCTCTCGTCATCCAGCAAATCTCCCAAGCAGTGGGCAATCTACTGCAAGATTCGGGGGCTCTCATTCAGTTTCTTACCCAAACGAGGAGCGTTCATAGGTCTATGAGCTTTGTAGTGCTCCCACAAGATTACCTGGAAGAATGAGGTATTCAAGTAGGTGCTGACCCTCTTAACACCGGAAACTGACATATCCCGGACTAGGCATCAAGCTGAGTGTGCTGAGAACCGAGAAATAAGCTACCGATAGGCAAACTCCGACCATGAGCAAGGAGAACAGCTAAAGGAACAACATGGGGTTTCAAAGTGCCAAGGGGAGCGTCAGTAAAAATGTATTTAGACAACCAAAGTACCAGGAACGCCGCAATGCAAAGAGTGCTCTCATGTTTCCCACCAGCGGGACTTGTGCCGCCTACGTACCAGTGACGAGTCCACTCTATATAATTTTCATTTGTAGAAACCTTGGCCACTTGTAATTCTTGACTCTTCTTATTCAAAGTTTCGATCATCGCATTTTGATCCGAGGAGTAGTTGTCCGGAAGATTCCCCAACATTGGGAGGTGATACAAAGCAGCAACCGCCTCTAACGAAATGGTGAACTCACCCCAGCTCATTACAAAGGTTTTGGTCGCTCTACACCAACGAAGAAGGAAAGTAACAATGGCACTAGCATCTTTATATATTTTCAAACTCCCAGTTGCTTTCACCGCATAGAAGATGCCTGCTCGCTCTAAAATTGGCTGAACCTTCTTGTTCGTTAACATGAAATCGTACCAAGCACAACATTGAGTCACGGAAAACTGAAGAACTCTGAAGTCAACAGGCACGCCAGCATGAATATTGGATTCTAGACGAAACCTAATAGTCTCACTCGGCACCACTCTGAAGGAGTCGTCAAGACCTTCCTGATTGGGAACAAAACAAGTGTCGAAATCACCACGCCTGATAAATGCATTTGGGCTCCTAACAACAGAAGCATATGAGAAGCCATCAGTACATACGAGCGTCCTGGCGAAGGAGGAATGAGCAGAATGACGAGTAGAAACCGCCTCTTCATCAGCATGCTTTCTCTATGAAACAAGGGAACATCGAGTAATTGTCTATACGTACACTTATAACTACATTCATAATACATATGCTTTCATAACAATGCAAACATATCCATGCCTACACGTATAAATATATACAGAGCATGCACACTACAAATGTGAATATATATATATATATATATATAT
>JAJJMA010125010.1:0-18113 GCA_023529015.1 Papaver nudicaule | reverse complement strand
AAATTTAGCCACCCCTTAACACGTCTAACTGGATCGCGTCATCAACTCGGTCTGCCCCCATTCTTTCAAATCCGCCCCAATGACGCCAGGTTTTCTTTGTTTCTTACGTCAAACATTTCAGTTTTTTGTTTTTTAAAAAATGCTTACCATCAGCCCCAGGACGACCAAAGGGTGCATCATCCACCCTGGGAGTGAGAGGATTATAGATGGTTGCTGTTTAAGGCTGATATACTCCTCCTAGTCCTGGAGAGTGGAGAGGCCTATGAAAAGTGTCACGCAATCGGACCCTCAACTTATTTTGTCCTTTTCCACATCCCTTCAAAGGGTATTAATGTAACTATGTGAAGTTTTGTGGTTTACGAATTTCGGAGAGGAAATATGATTCTGCTATTTTGATTTGGCTTTTCTGAAGATAAAATTGTCTCAAATGGAAATATTATGGTCGATCCGATGACGGTTGAATTTCATGTAATGGAGAGTTATGTCACGCTGGAAGAAATTGTCATTATTAATATTGGAGACGATTTGTGTTTTTTTTTATGGAAAGTGAAGAATTTATTAGAAGGTAAGAATGTGCATAAAGTCTACCAGAGGTAGAATAAGAAAAGATAGCTGAAAATCAAAAATTAGACTAGATTACTGCTGCAGCAGTGGATGGCCGACCGATTTGATATGCAAGAATCAATCACTGAGCATGAGCCAAATGGGCAGCAGAATTAAAGAGAAAAGGGGGAATATGGAAGGTGATACGGTCAGTTCACCCATTACCTGTCTCTAGAATCGGTCCACTAACTAACTCGGTGTTCACTCTACTAGGTCGGGTTTTGGTTTTGGGTGTACGTCGGATCCAAAAGAATCTGAATCCACTTGTGCATCTTCTTACCCGCGAACAACCCGGATAGCGACCCGAAATATATGTACATACTCTTATGTTCTTTTCCAGATTTGAATTTTTTTCGTCAGTTCAATTTCGAGATACAATCAATGGAATTTGAACATCTTTGTTTGTTTTTGCATCAATATAGAGAAGTTAGTTGCTTCATTACAGAATTTGAAGTATAAAATGCTTTGATTGGATCTATTGTATGATCTTGATCAAATTTGAAATATGATTTTGGTCTTAATTGACAGGTTTAATCTTCCAAATCAATCTGGTTGGATCACGATGAAGCATTTCAAAGTAATGGGGTTCTAGTAATCTTTGTATGGTGTAAGAAATTGGAAAAAAAAATCATGAAAATCGATCAAAAATCGATCAAATTTGATCAAAATTTGATCAAATTGTGATTTACGTTCCTGACATTTTGTTACTGACAAAATACACCCAAGTCACCCTATATAAGCCTCCCTAACGGTCGGCGATAAAATTGGTGTCCCAATTGTCAAGGACTGAGCTAGCAAAGTTTAGGTGAACTCTTCTTCCTGTAATATCTTCCGATGAAAGAATTAGTGATTTTTTTATGTCCCAAAGTCTCCATCTGTTTTAAGGTTATATTTCTCTTCAAAGGATCTGCGTGTTCGTTCCCTCCACGATGTCTAAGTAACAGCAGCTGGTATAAGGCCCCAAACAAAATTACCAGAGCTTGAGAAGTTCGATTGATGCCAACAGTTAGCTTGAGAAGTTAACGAGCTAGGTGTCACACAAGACCAACAAGAACTTGGCATTATCTTGCACCAAACAACTTGTGTAACTTTGCAGTAGAAGAAAAGATGATCATGTGTCTCCATTTGGTTTCCACAAGAATACAAGAATTATGCATATTGACACCTTTGTGTTGGAGTACATCAATTGTGTTCAGTTTGCCTTGCACCAAACACCACATATGGAAACAGATCTTTGAAGGTATGCCTGGTTTCCAAACAAAAGTGTGGAGGAACATCCACTTATTGATTTACCACTCAATGGAGGATTTTTCACTTGGTCAAATATGCAGGTAAACCCTACTCTCTGTAGATCGGATAGAGCTTTGGTTACCCCTTAATTTGAAGGTAAACTTCCTTTGTTAACTCAAACTCTTTTGTCACGAACAATTTCTGATCACTCTGCAATTTTAGTCACTACTGGTAACATAAACAAGAAAAAACCACCATTAAAGATAGAATTTCATTGGTTCTCTCACCCTGACTTTCTTACAAATTTGAAATTGTGGTGGGATATAATGGTTTTTCATGTCACACCTAGTTACATCATGTCTAAGAAATTGCAGAATTTTTATTTATCAAGAGATGGGTCAACGCAACATATGGTCACATAACTGAGAGGAAAACTAAACTGACTCTAAACGTAGATGAAATGTGTGGGTGCCATATTTCATATGTACCCTAAAGTCCAGCGCAACACTCTAAGAGCATAGGAGATGCAGCGGAGGGAGTTTCCTCCGCTGTCCATATAGAATAAGTAAGCGGGGAGATTAACTTTCGTCCCCTATGTATGTATAACCCATCCGCACAACGGAGGGAGGGAAGTATAACCGACATAGTGTGTACATGTATTGTTTAGCTAACACTACACGAATTCAGCTTTTTACCAACAGCCATTAGTCACGGATTGCATTTCAGCAACGCGTATACGCTGTTGAGAAGCTCGTAACGTCTTAAATGGTTACTGAAAATGCGACCTGTTACAATGCTCCGTATTTTTGATGGTGCAATTACCCGCCTACCCTAAATATTTCGGTGAACTTCCTAATATAGCCTCGACTTTTCTTTTCCCCACCCAACTTTTGGTCTGATGAATTTCTACCACAGCAGCATAACAGAACCTGTTTTTTATCTCAACGGAATTCTGTCGAAATAACATATCACATAAATTTTGAAAATCTGAAAATAATAAAGGAAAATCACTGAAAATAAATTCATTTATCTCTTCATTTATTGGGTTTCCTTTTTCTCCGTCTGCGGGCATTGTCCGAGTTTTCGTGATATGTAGAGAAAGAAGTTAATGTGTCTAGCTGAAAACAGTTGAGACATAACTTCTATTCGTCTTCAGCTCCACGGATGTCATCGCCCAACATTCAATTCCTTTCCCTTTTTTTTCCAGCGGATAATCCTTTGTTTGAGTCTGAGTTTCAGCTTGAGAAAACATCACCAACATCAGTTAATCAGTTAATTCTTATGTGAACCTCGATTTGAAAGTAGTTTAATTATCAAATCGATTCTCATAGAGTTATTGATTGAGATTGGGAATCTGAATCTGAGTTCAATCAGCAATTAGGTATTTCACTGATTTAAGAGGAATCTGAGTTCATTCAGCAATTAGGTATTTCACTGATTTAAGCTTCATCCATCTCAACCTTGTTTAGTATTTTTTTTTATGTTAATTTGAAAATTTTGAACATCAATTGGATAACTGAATTCATCCAACAATTACATATTTTCCTGATTTAAACTTAGAGTATGAGTATCTACATGTTTTCAGATATGTATTTGGTTATAGATTTTTTGTTGATTTGTATGTGTGGTTTGTATGTGAAAGTTTATGATTGTTAGTATTTGTATCTTTAGTTGATGAACTTGGTAACATGAAGCATATTTCATTTTGGTATTAGGTATGATGCCGAAGACGGGGAATAAAGATTGGATGTTTGAAACAGACCTATTCAACCCAAAATATCGAGAGGGGGTTAAAGAGTTCATTAAATTTGCAAAAGAAAATGGGGATCAATCTGGTTGTGCTTGACCATGTAAGAAGTGTGCTAATGAGAATCTGCATCCATGGAAAGTTGTTGAGAGACATATGTGCGAGACGGGTATCTTGAGGACGTACACCACTTGGTACTTGCATGGTGAGGATTTGGTTGGTCAGAGTTTAAATAGTCGTCATGTGGTGAAGAAGAATGCTGTAGTAGACGAAATGCCTGATTTCAATTGGGATGAGTATGCTAATGCCAACTTTGGTCCTCAATGCTGACCCTTATGAGAAAGTAGTCTGTGAAGGACAAGAGGTGGATGTGGGGAAGCGTTACTCTTAGTACCAAAAGTTGGCAGAGAAGCAGTTGCACTCAACATCCAGATGTATGTCAACCCTCGATGCTATCGTATAACTACATTATCTAAAGAAAACATATAAATTCTCTGATCATTGTATGGATAGTTTGTTGTTTCAGTTAGGAAGTGGCTTCCTGGAAATAATTTCCCTAAAAACTATGATACTACGAAGACGATGCTTAAGATCTGGGGATGGAATAGAAGTCTATTCATGATTGTCCGAATCATTGTATGATGTATCGCAATACAGATAAAAATCTCCAGAAATGTCGAATATGCCAAGCTAAAAGATATAGACAGTACAAAGATAAATTTGGGGTGATGTAGGAGTCAAAAGAACCTATGTTAGTTCTGCGATACTTTCCTCTAGGACCAAGACTTGCGAAAATGTTTTCTACACCTTGGATAGCATCTTACATGGATTGGCATGCCCGAGCAGAAGTTTCTTATCGTTATATGCGTCATCCAGCCGACTCACCTCAGTGGCGGCGGTTCAAGGAAAAATTTCCGGCTTTTGCAGCGGAAGGCAGAAATGCTTACCTTGGAATATCGACGGATGGGTTTAATCCCCATGGCCAGTCGAATCAGGGTTGGAGCTGTTGGCCTCTCATATCTGTGGTTTATAATCTTCCACCTTCTTTGTGTATGAAGTCTGAATTCCATATATATAATATGTTGATACCTGGTCGTAGGTCACCAAGTGGAGACATTGATGTATTTATGCAGGTGTTTGTCGATGAATTAAAAGATCTTTTCGAAAAAGAAATGTGAGTTTGGGATTCTTTCAGAGAAGAGTTATTTACCATGAAAGTAACTCTAATGTTTGGGATTCATGATTTTCCTGCTCTTGGTATTTTAAGTGGATGAACAGTTCATGGGTACAATGGATGTGTTGTCTGCGCAGACGAAACTCGAAGTACTCATATGGGTGAAGGATTTAAAAAGATAGTGTACACTAACTATCGGATTTTCCTCAAGGGGAGTCACAAGTTTAGGGAAAGGAAATTCTTGGGATTGAATAAAGAGGAGACAAAGTTGGCACCAAAGAGACTAACAAACGATGAGTCGCTCGAGTTTTTTTTTTTTGATACAAAGATGAGTCGCTCGAGTTGTTAGAAGATGTTCATTACATACCTGGTAAGACCCAAAAACACAAGGTTGGCAAAAGAAAGAGATACGTGTCTGATGATGACTCTCGGTTTGATGATGAGGATGGGTTTGAGGATGAGGATTATGATATTGATAGGGATAATTCATTTTTGCAAACAGGTGCTTTCAATGGGAAGTGTTGCTTTTGGGAACTTGAGGCATATAGGCATCTGAGTATATTTCATTCTATCGATGTGATGCACACAGAAAAGAACGTCATGGAACACATTTATCACACTCTGTTTGATGATGGAGGTAAGGCTAAAAGGATATGGGATCATCGTGTTGGATTGAAAAAGAAAAGCTCCATATTGGAGAGTGGAAACAGAAGAAAACTACGAATATCATATCAACAGTCCCAGTGTGGGTTTTGTCTAAAGAAGAGAAGACAACTTTTTGCCAGATTGTCAGAAATCTGAAATTCCCTTCAGGTTTTTACTCAAACTTGAGCAACAATGTGAGTCAGGATAGGTTGCTGAGCTTAAAATCTCATGACTATCATATTTTGATGGAGTACGTGCTACCTGTTCTGCTTCAACATGTTTTTCCTGGAAATAAACACCATCGAATTGCACTTCAACAAGTCAATTTGTATTTTAGATTGCTGTGCTCTAAGGTCGTTAAAGTAGAAGATCTGAGCAAGGCTAAGTGGATGATTGCAGTGGCCATGTGCGTGCTCGAAAAGTATTTCCCGGCTTCATTTTTTGATATAAGCATGCACGACATGGTTCATCTGGCTGAAGAAGCCTTGGTTTGTGGACCAGTTAGGTTTCGATGGATGTACCCACTTGAGAGGTGAATTTGCCATTTTACCAATTTACCCCTTTCATTTTTTTCATTTTTTTTGGATGATTTGTACTGAAATTTACATGTGCATACTGAATCAGGGCAATGAAAGATTGCAAAAACCTTCCTCATAACAAGAGATACATTGAAGTGTCAATTGCAAATTCTGTCCTTCTAAATGAGACTATTAGGTATGCAATGGAGCAAACCGCAGCTGCAGCCGAAGGAGGTCACAAAGCCAATTGGGCTGCCTTTATGGATGAAGATTCTGATTTCAGGGATGTGGGTGCCACTCTTGGAGATAAGGAATTTTTGTTGAGCCCTGTTCAATGGGTTCAGACACGTCGGTGGGTAATATTTGGGCGTAGTCCACAGGGACTCAACGATTATTACAGGTATTTGTTGTTGTATAATTTTTGTTTGTATGAACACTGAATTTCTATTGATGATGGGTTGGTATTAAAAGTATGCTAAATATTTATGTTTAGGGATTACCGCGCCGGCCATTCAAACGATGGAGTAGACATAGTCAAGTTTGAAACCGACTTCCTTTCATGGTTGTCCAAAAAGGTATCCCTTGTAGAACCTGTTTGTCAGAATAATATAGGTTGCATTAATTCTGATTTATGGGTTTTCTGCGCTTTCGCAACTTAAAGATGAAGAGAAAATGGATAGTCTCTTGTGGGATTACCTAAAAGGGCCGGACGAGGTAAGGGAGATTAAAAGATACTGTGTGAATGGATTTGTTTTTTGTTCAAACTTTCATATCTTGAAGTTTTCGGTCTAGGCATGATTAGTTCTCGGACTCGTCATTACTTGGCCCATGGAATTCAACTACTTAATCCAAGCGATGTTCAAACAAGTATTTGGACCAGAAGTCGCAAGCGATGTTCAAACATGATCTGGACCAGAAGTCGCAAACCTTCAATCAAGGTTGAGTCTTCTTTAACTATTGGCCTAGTCCAAAGTTAATAGAAGCTAGCGTGTATTCAAGCTATGGATCTTTTTAGTTCCGGAACTTGCTTGAGCCCTACTCAAGGTTGCTTAAACTTTAAGCAAAGCCTCCCTTGGTGATCACTATAAATAGATGACCTTCTGCAAGATATAATCTTAATCCTCTACAAATCTGTGTATCCTTGCATAAAGGTTGGTCATCATCTTGAAGTCTTTTTGGACTACGACTATTGAAAGACTTCACTTGAGGATTGTGAAGCACAAGTCGGAAGTGAAATTCCTGATCCTGTAACTTGGGTCGATTGAATATTTTCAATCTTATCAAGGCCAAGATTTGATAGAAACTTCGTAAGGTAGATCTTGAATCTTAAACCCTAGAAGTTCCTTAACGTATATTCACAAACTAGGTTTAATACTAAGTTCGTCAAACGTTAAGAGGTAAGGTTGTTTAGGCTAGATCAATAAGCCCTATTCAACATATCAAATTTCCATTAACCTTGACTTTAAGTCTAAAGGAAGTCACAATCGTATTCTTGTTTAATCACTTGGATACTTTTAGGCGTCCTGTTAGAGGCAGGGTAGCACTAGTCTTCACGAAGGGAAGTGGAGCAACTCCTAGGCCTGTAAAAGACGTCAGCTAGGGGAATCAAGTACGTAGGTTTATGCGAGAGCCAAGAGACGTAGGAGCACATTGGTAGCTGAGTTGCTTGTAGGGCGAATTCAGTGTCGATACATTCCAGTCTGAAGTCTGAGAGTAGGCTAGCATATGTATTCGGTTAATACTGAGGGTGTTCACATCTGGACGAGGTCCCGGGGTTTTTCTGCTAGGTTTGCAGTTTCCTCGTTAACATAATTCTGGTGTCTTGCATTACTTTTCCCTTCCGCATTATATTGTCTTTGATCTATATAATTGAAGTAATTGTAAGTTTGTTGATTCATAACCTTTTAGTGAATCCATCTCTATTGAGATCTACAAGAACCACGATCTTGTTTGGGTTCGGTTCTCTGAATTATACTCAGGTTGTTGTTTGAATATTGATTTGTGAGATCGTTCAAACAACAATAATCAACTAGGTTCACGAAAACAAAAAGTTGGTGGTGTATCTCGGTATTCCCTCATTTTCAGTTGGTATCAGAGCCGGTAAACACCTTGTAAAAGACGTAACTGTCTGTGTTTGAAGCTTTCGTGAACTATGAACACACATTATTCTGCTAATGTGAATGTTCCATCAGTCTTTGATGGCACAAACTATCTGTGGTGGAAATCCACCATGCGCTCTTTTCTTCAATCACGAGACTATCAATGTTGGGTCTTTGTGCAAGATGGGTTTACCATACCCACTATCAAAATCGGTGATGTTGTAAAGGATAAAACTCCCTCACAATATTCCGATAACGAAAGGAAAGAAGCTAAGACAGATTCGGATGCGCTCAATGCGATCATCCATGCAGTTATCCCAGATCTTCAACATCATGTATCTACGTGTAGTACATCAAAGAAAGCTTGGGAAACTCTGCAAACCATATTTGAAGGCAACACTTCAGAGAAAGAAGCTCGACTTCAAATTCTCTCATCAGATTGGGAAAACCTCTGTATGTCTGATGAAGAAACCTTTGAAGATTTCAATCACAAACTTTCTGCAATTATTAATGCCTCGCAATCGCATGGAAAAACAATTGAGGAAAGAGAAATTGTGAGAAAGATCTTTAGGTTTCTACCTTCAAAATATGACTCAAAAAAACATGCCATCCAAGAGTCATTTGGTTTTGATAAAAAAAGAGGCGATCTTATTGCCAAACTCAAGATCTTCGATCATGATTACAAGACTTAATTTAAGTCTATCGCATTCGAAGCAAATCATGATCCTAATTTCACAACATCTAGCACCTCTTGGGCTGATGAATGTGATGATCAAGATATTATATACATAAATTCTACCCTGTCCTTGATTACCCAACATATTAGAGAACTTCTGAAGAACAAGCAGATGCACCGTTCCAAACAACAGTTCGAGAATTCAGAATCTCCAAAGAAAACTGAGGACGTTCCAGAGAAAAAAATCCAATGCTACAAGTGTCGTGGATATGGACATATGATGAAAGAATTTCCAAGCAAGGAATACCGTAACTCTCTCTTGGCTACTCTCGATGAAATGCCTAATGAACATATCTTCGAGAACGTGCTTGATCAAACCTTAATAGCCAAGAATTCTGATGAAGATGATTCAGATAATCTGATACTGGAATTTCTGGATAAAAGCGAAATTCTCTTAAAAGAAAATCTTTTGTTAAAAGAATCTCTTAAGAAGAATGAAGAATCGCTTCTGATAACTAATGATCAGCTTGAGCCTGTGAATTATCAAGACTTCTATCAGAAAATTGTACCTAAAAGATGACCTGCAAAAATTATCTGGTAGCTCGGATAAAATTTCAGGCATGATTTTTGGGCAAAAGTCATTTGGAGATACAAATGGTTTAGGGTACAAAAGTAACTCCTTCACTAACAACAACACTTTCATACTTGCAGGATCATCTCCTCCTGCCAGTGAAAAAATCAATTTTTATTTTGGTGCCTCTGAGAAAAAACAATCTCAGAAGCAATGTTGCTCATTCTGTGGCAAGGATAATCATATCCTAAGAAGATGCAGAAAGTTTCAACAGAAAAAGGCTATTGTTGCTAAACTTGATAATGAAGTAAAGAAGATGAATCAGAGGCTAAGCAATTTGGCTAATGGTGTTCCTTTATCATCAGGAAAAAGAGGAAAAGGTAAGAATTACTCTACAAAAATTGATCGTGAGCGTTATCCTCACCCGTTCACCACTTAAAAATGTGGACTACGTCTCAAATCTGTGACTTGTGATTTTGAGACGTAAAAATAAATCAGTTCATCTGATTGAAAAGAACAAGTCAGTTTATTGTTTTCGCTAGCTTACTTTTATGTCCAACAATATTTTACATGAATAAAAATCAATATCTCATAAAATTGTTGAGCAATGCTCCAAAGAGATGAATCCATACTCAATTGGTTAAGTGACCTTTTGTCCTGATGGTATATAACAATAAATCCCAAAGAGGTTGTTATAGTTATTCCTTACACCAATGGTGAGACTCCTTCTTGTAGTGAGTCTGATGTTATAATCGTATAAAAAAGGTGTATATATATCACGTCATGTTTTGAGTCCAAAATGTAACGACTCGACATGAATATCAACACTCTCTTGACTTCATTTGGAAATTCTCCCTGCCTCTGGCTCCTAAGGCAAGAGTCGAGAACAGGAACCATGGGAATCTGCGTTTGACTCTGTCAGAGATTACACTTTTGGAATAATTTTCTAAACATATTGTTGATATATAAACTTATTTCTGTTGGAAACTAAAAGAGGTAATGAATCAACAAAACAATGTAGAGAAAGTCTATAAAAAAACCGCCTCACGAACTGGTTTCCTAAGTTCGCACCGTTCACAAACACTATATATTTGTGTCCTATTAATATTCTCTTCAAAAATATACTGTCATCATGGCTTCTGTTGCAGAAAGAGTTATTAGAAATAGAGACTATTATGCAGAAAAGGCTGATCAAAAGTATCTTCATCTATAATCAGAAAAAGGTGTTCCTAATGCACACCACGTGATCAACATTCACACTTCACATGAATTTATCTGCAAGCTTAAATTTGTGTTGCAAAAGATTGAAGACCTCTTGGAAAATCCTCAAAATAATTGTAAAGAGGAACTACTGTTCTTCAAGTCTCTTTTCAAAGATTGGACAGGTCTCTCCGAGTCAGATTATGAGGATTGCAAGATCATCATCAAAGAACTCTTCGAGTATCCAAACGAATTTCGTATTCGTGCATCATAGGTAACTCCTTATTAAAAAGCTTTTGCCTTTTCCTTAGGGTTTGGGTAATCACTATGCTAGAAGTAGTCATCTTTTCATTTAAGCATGATCTGGTTGTGCTACTTCCATGTTTTCTTTTTCATCAATTAATCGAGGTTATTAAATTAAAATCTTAATTGATGATTGCAATGCTTAATCTTAATTGATTATCTATATGAATGTATTGCATAAATCGAGAACTTGTTTTTTTAGCCATACCACCCGTTCGGGTAAAGCAGTTCATGAAGAACTATCAAAATCTATGCTTCTGACTCTTATGGATAAGGGGAGACGATTTTGAAAAAGAGGAACCTCGTAGGATACAATGTTGAACTCCGCTGGATTAAATGTTGTACCTTTAATTCTTAGTCTTACAACCACTAGGAATGTGTAACCTAATGTTTTATTTAAAGGCGATGGTTGACCGAAACTCTCTGAGAAAGTAGGAAGATTAAACCTTGAATTCCTATTTGACCGTAACTGGATAGGAAAGAAAAACATATCTACAATTTTACTTGTGAAATTGTACATCACCCAAGAATTTATTCCAAATCCTTACTTGGGAAGGTCGTCGCGTTGTTCCTTATGGAATGACACAAAATGGGGGAGAGTTCTTTTGAACTTGTGCTTCATGGTAATATCTTTTTGGGGTGTGCGGCTGTGGAATCTACGAGAGAATTGCATCCTTTTATCTCTCGTTTCAGGTATGTTTACCTTTGTCTACATTGATTATTGTGATTTTATGAGGATTCCTATATTTCTTTTTCTTTTTCTATTTTATGACAAAAAGGGGGAGAAATCTTGTAGTAAGGGGGAGTAAAATCTTTCTATCTACTACGACAATTGTCTACGACATTGTCATAAGGGGAGTAAAATCGATGTGCTTGTCATGTCAATGCAAAACTTAGTGTATTGAGTAAGGGGGAGACCATATCAAATTGTGTAGTATCTTGAAGCATCGATGCAATATGCTTACAAGTTTTATGTACTACTCAATTGCATAACAAACTCTTGTTGGACTATGTCCTTCTAGAAACCAAGATGTGTGGTGACTTTGAAGTTTGTTATCTCTACCTTGAATCTTCAGTTGCAGGAACACTCTTATCTGAATACATATGTAAGATTGGTTTTTGTCACTAAAATTGACAAAGGGGGAGATTGTTAGAGCATTGCACGGTTGAACCCACTGATATTTCTATCTCAAGTCAGTTGTCAAGTTTATGATACAAAAACACAATCCTTGATAAGTTTACTCTACAACCTCGGACTACGATAATTTTAGGTAATCAAGACGAAGACTGCTGAAGACGAAGACGAAGACCAGAGCTTACTACTTGATAAATCATAACGTCCTCACTAAAGGTTAGAAAGGTTTTTCCTTTCTGTATCGTATTTACCATTTCTAGCATACCAATAGTCTATGATGTTGTTTATATGATCCGAAGGTATTCTAGGATTCTTCGCCTTTGCATTTGTCACATCCGTGATATTATGTATAGGTAGAGTATGTTGAATTTTCTCTTGAAATGACCTCAACGGTGAACGCTTACATGTGTTGCTTGTGGCATTTCAGAGAACGAGCTAAGTCTGTATGAACGCGTTCATGAACGCGTACATACGAGTTCACAGATTCTCCTGAATTTTCCTGAACTCCATTTGACTGCTCTATGAACGGGTACATATAAGCCATGAGAAAACTTCCAACTTTCATATCTTGAAGTTTTCGGTCTAGGCATGATTAGTTCTCGGACTCGTCATTACTTGGCCCATGGAATTCAACTACTTAATCCAAGCGATGTTCAAACAAGTATTTGGACCAGAAGTCGCAAGCGATGTTCAAACATTATTTGTACCAAAAGTCGCAAACCTTCAATCAAGGTTGAGTCTTCTTTAACTATTGGCCTAGTCCAAAGTTAATAGAAGATTGAGAACGGGTATTCAAGCTATGGATCTTCATATTTCCGAAACTTGCTTGAGCCCTACTCAAGGTTTCTTAAACTTTAAGCAAAGCCTCCCTTGGTGATCACTATAAATAGATGACCTTATGCAAGATACAATCTTAATCCTCTACACATCTGTGTATCCTTGCATAAAGGTTGGTAGTCATCTCGAAGTCTTTGGACTACGAATATTGAAAGACTTCACTTGAGGATCGTGAAGCACATGTCGGAAGTAAAATTCCTGATCCTGTATCTTGGGTTGATTGAATATTTTCAATCTTATCAAGACCAAGATTTGATAGAAACTTCGTAAGGTAGATCTTGAATCGTAAACCCTAGAAGTTCCTTAACGTATATTCACGAACTAGGTTTAATACTAAGTTCGTCAAACGTTAAGAGGTAAAGTTATTTAGGCTAGATCAATAAGCCCTATTCAACATATCAGATTTCCATTAACCTTGACTTTAAGTCTAAATAAAATCACAATCGTATTCTTGTTTAATCACTTGGATACTTTTAGGCGTCCTGTTAGAGGCATGTTAGCGCTAGTCTTAACGAAGGGAAGTGGAGCAACTCCTAGTCCTGTAAAGGACGTCGGCTAGGGGAATCAAGTACTTAGGTTTATGCGGGAGCCAAGAGACGTATGAGCACATTGGTAGCTGAGTTGCTTGTAGGGAGAATTCAGTCTCGATACATTCCAGTCCGAAGTCTGAGAGTAGGCTAGCGTCTGTATTCGGTTAATACTGAGGGTGTTCACATCTGGACGAGGTCACGGGGTTTTTCTGCTAGGTTTGCAGTTTCCTCGTTAACAAAATTCTGGTGTCTTGCATTACTTTTCCCTTCCGCATTATATTGTCCCTGATCTATATAATTGAAGTAATTGCAAGTTTGTTGATTCATAACCTTTGAGTGAATTCATCTCTATTGAGATCTACAAGAACCACGTTCTTGTTTGGGTTCGGTTCTCTGAACTATACTCAGGTTGTTGTTTGAATATTGATTTGTGAGATCGTTCAAACAACAGTAATCAACTAGGTTCACGAAAAAAAATGTTGGTGGTGTATCTCGGTATCCCCTCCTTTTCACTAGCACCAAAGCGTCATCTTCTTTGCAATTTTAATGCTACAAAAAAAAACACAACTTTCATTAACGATCTCCTGCTTTTGAAGCACTCATATTCTCTCTCAGACAAGAATATTCAGTGCTTTAAAGCTCCCAAAAAAGGTTTCTTTCCAAGTAGATTCAGGGGCTTGATTAATGAGGAAATCTATTTCTAACTCATATTCTGCAGCCTTCTTCATCAATCACAAACAAAAAAGGTAAGATCTTTACTTTTGGGTACTTTTACTTTTCATCTGCCTTTGCTTGTTGCATAATGAATCCGTTAGTAATAAATGAAGTTAACATGCTAAAAATGAAGTGGAATCATGATAGATGTAGTGAAATCAAGATGTATGAAGTCAAATTTTGTTATTTTAGTCTATTTCAACTCACTCAATGCTTTTAGTGGTGCTCTATATTTTATTAGATTTTTAACAAATTAGATGACATCATGACATGGGTTTAGTTTGGTTTACGTTATTATGATCTTCCGATGTGTTTGATTTATGTATTGTTTTTATCAATTTTTTTGGGTTTGGTCTGTTTCAAATGTCAAGTATTGGGAATTGATGTTGTGGTCGGATTTTGTTGTTGTTTATAATAAAATAACGTTGTTGATATTGATTGCCATGTATGAATGTTGGGCTCAAAAAAAGTTGTTGTTTTGTATCTTATTTCTAAGGTCTGATTTGTTTTGAATGAAAAATGCAAGGGAAATGACAGCCAGTCGTGATAACCAGAACTCAGATTTCTCGGATAGGGAGAGGCAAAGAAAAGGAAAATACCAATGAACAATGACCCATCAGAACAGAAGAAACCACCCTCAATATCAGACGAAAGCGATGCGCATTCCATACCTTGGAATCCTCTTGTTGCTTTCAATATTATCATCTATCGTTACACGCTCGGTCAAGCCAGACATACCCAGAAGCGTGTGAATGACCATGAGCTTGCGATGGAAGCAGGTCAGAAGGTAAGGCATGATAAAGAGGAGGAAAGTAGGAAGCGGAAAAGACAAGAGGAGGAAGATGCTCTGCTTGAAGAATACTGTAGGTGGAAGCAAATGATAGCCCAGCTGCGGCTTCAGATTGAAGAAATGGAAGTTGTTGATCCCACTGAAGGTATAACCTCAGATAATGATGCTGAGGAACCTGAACCTCAACCGGAACCAGAAGAATAACATTAGCATGAGGCTGACCCCTTTCATGTTCAAATTTTTTTTTTATCAGCTAGTGCAGGCTGATATGGACCTGGAAATTGAGGAGGAAAATTGGTTAGACTTTAGGATGGGGGAAGTGGATGATGTGGGTGCTTCTGATTCTGCTACTGCTGCTGATAGTGATGAAGAAGAAGAAGTCGGTGATGAGGAAGAAAATGGGGACGAGGAGGAAGAAAATGGCGATGATGAGGATGATTCCGAGAATGAGGAAGATTCTGGCAATGAGGAGGAAGAAAATGAAGATCAAGCAGGTGAAAATGATGATGAAAGTGAGGTTGTTGATTGGGATGAGGATGGCGAGGATGATGGCGACTCTGGTTCACAGAGTTCCTATTACTGATTGCTTGGACTGTTGCTGACATACGTTTTTTGGGTTTGTCTTCTGTTGTTTGGGTACATAGACATTTTTTGATATATTTTACTGGTTCAGAAACACATGTTCTCTGTTATTTTTTTTACCAGTAGTTATAGATGGCGCACACACTGAAAGTAAACTCTTAATTCTGATTGTGTGTGCGTTTTTCGTAACCATTGAGCGTTGCTTTTATTTTTTGCAACGTTCCTTTGACGTTGCTAAAAATTGAATTCGTGTAGTGTAAGTACTACTGGATCACTGAGGGGAGTGTCCTCAGTGATCTCTATAAATACGAGACCGCATACCCTTAGAAGGGGGATCGGTAATCATTCATACTAATAAGAGAGAGAGTATTATCCATATTGTCTTCCATCACTTGTGTTCTAGTTACTTGGGTGTGTTGTAGGTATTTCGAACAATTACAAAATGAATGCTCTTAAAGAAGTTGGTGTGCTCACTACTCAACAACACACCAACAGATTGGAATGGAGAGCACAGTTGAGACAGATCAACTTAGACAATGCAAGAAAATGTCTTGTGAGAGCCAAAGTGCAAAATCTAAAACATGGTGATGCAAATACAAGTTATTTTTACAACAAAACAAATGGGAGGAAAATAAGAAATACCATTCAAAAGCTGGTGATCAATGGAGCAGACAACTTTTGTCAAGAAGACATCCAAAAATAAATCAAAGAATACCTCAATTTATTTCAAGATGATCATAGTGTTAGACCTCAACTAAACACTCAAGCTTTCAATAAGATTTCAAGTGATGAAATGGTATGGATGGAGATAAATATAGAAATTGATATAGTGTGGAATACAATCAAAAGCTTCAAAAACACAAATATTTAGGGCCTGATGGATACAACATGGAGTTTTACAATTTTGCATGAGAAATTGTTCAAGCAGATTTTATGGCAGTTGTAGTAGAGTTTCAGCAAAAAGATAAAATGGATTGGAGAACAAATTGTAGCTTCATAGCCTACTTCCAAAGAAAGAACAAATTGGCACACCAGAAGACTTTAAACCAATCAGTTTTGTGAGCAGTGTGTATAAATTCATCTCCAAAGTTCTCACTGAAAGATTGAAGACCGTGCTTCCTAAACTGATCTCAAAAAGTCAAGGGGCTTTCATCAAGGATAAAAAAATAATTGATGGGATATTGATTGCAGCTGAACTTATTGATGAGAAACCCAAAAGTGGAAGACCTGGTATAATGTGTAAACTCGACATTCAAAAAGCATTTGCTAATGTTAGTTAGCACACCATTCAACATGTTCTTCAATGTTCATGATTTGGCAAGAAGTGGATCAATTGGATTATGTGGTGTGTCTCTTCATCTCAACATTCCATTCTTGTCAATGGATCATCCACCGAATGGTTTATACCTCAAAAGGGGCTAAGACAGGGAGATTCACTCCCTCTATTTCTTTTCGTAATGGTGGCAGAGATATTCTCTAAAATCATGAACGAAGCAGGGGAACCAAACATGATTTCTGTTTTTTCTATTCAAAACATGGCTCCAATCTCACACCTACAATACGCTGACGACACACTTGTGTTTATTGATGCTACAACGGAAGAAGCTGAAAATTTATTAGCTATTCTGCAAACTTTTTAAGCATTAACAGGGCTTCCAGTGAACTTAAATAAAAGCTCAGTCATAAGCGTTGTCGCAGATCATATTGTCGATGACATAGCTGCCATCCTCAACTACAAAGTGGAAAAGTTGCCACTTAAATACCCTGGTCTACCTGTAGGTGCCACAAGTAGATATACATCTATTTGGGATGTTGTTATTGAAAAATTCTGGAAAACTTGATGTTTGGAAGAGGAAACTATTCACAAAAGCTGGAATATTAGTACTTATCAAATCAGTGTTATCTAGTCTTCTCATCTACTTCTTATCAATTTTCCGTCTACCTGTGAAAGTGGAGACAAAGCTCAATCATGTAATGTCTACATTCCTTTGGAGTTCTACAACCAACAAAAGAAGATACATTAAGTTACAAGGGAAAAAATATGGAGACTAAAACAACAAGGGGGTCTTTGCATAAGGAATCTTAGGATTACTAACTCTCTAAGTGGTCATGGAGATATCACAAAGAAAAGAAGTAGTTGTGGACGAAAATAATTCAAAACAAGATGCATGAAGAAGAGAAAGACACGTGGGGTTCAAGAAACTGATGCCCCTCAAGGTATAAGCATTCGGAAGGGCATTCAGAAACATAAACAAGTGATTCAAGACTTGACAGTGATGGACAATGGAGAATCCATCAAGTTTTGGCTGGTTAAATGGAAAAACAATGAGGTAATAGAAGTCAAATTCCCTGTAATTTTCAAACTCTCTTCTCAGAAAGATGCAACACTTGCACAAATGGTTGACCAAGGAAATTGGGATATCAAGCTAAAGAGAAATCTCAAGCTTGCCGAAATGTGCCAAATTTCATATAATTTTTTCTTTTATAGGTGTACCATGCAGAAGAAGATGATCTCTCATGTACAACTCCTATTAGTTTCAGCACCAATTCATGTTATGAATGGATTGTACAAAAGCTTCAACCTATGAGAAATGTGGCTCCACATTCCTGTATATATGGATCCAATCAGTCCCACCAAAGGTGCAATTCTTCTTGTAGACTGCTGCTCTAAATTCTATAGCTACTACTGTCAACCTGCTAAAAAGAGGTTGTGATATTCCAAATGCTTCATGTCGACTATGTCAAGCTCATCCGGAGAC
>JAJJMA010125000.1:0-23932 GCA_023529015.1 Papaver nudicaule | reverse complement strand
CGTATTGCTCAGGAGAGGTATCGACTAGCAGGTATGATTTTATTTTAGGGATTTTTAATAAAGTAGCCCCCTTTTTTATTGACTTTCACAAATTGACCCTGTTATTTTCAAAATATATTAAGTAGCCTCTACTTGACCCGTTTTTTTGAATAAAACAGTAACGGCAGTTAACGCCTATGTGGCAGTTAAATCACCTAGTAAAAGACATTTAAGTCCCTTAATTCACTGGAGCAGGACCGAGTTAGCCGAGTCGATACTTTCGAAAACCTTGAGTTCATCTTCTTCCTTACGAAGAACCTTAATTTCAGAACTTAATTAGAACCCCAAACATCAAATTAAGCATGCACTAGTATTAAGAGTAAAGATTCATCAACCTGAAAAAGATTCATCAACTGATACAAAGAGAATGGACTAAACACAAGCTTGCATTACAACAAAAATAAAGCCAGCACCAATTTGAATTTTAAGAACGCAAGAACAAAAAAAAATAAAAATAATCACCTGTCGATATACACAATTAACACAACAACAACTAATCAATATATACAGTTTAAGTTCAAACCCCAACATTAGTACCATTAGAAACCCTTACTAACCAAAAGCAACAATTGAAGCATACGAAATTAACAAATATAAAAATCTCAATTTTTACAAACCCTAATTTTTACCACAATTTTAGAAATCATGATTCCAAAATTCAATTACCAAATTATCACTCCTACAATTCTGAATCACTACCTAGGTAATCACCATTCATCTTCTTCTTCCTAAATCAGCAACAGGTTCTTCCCCAAAGTAACCACCTCAGTTCAAACACACCATCAATTCCAAGTCCTCTTGCAAGTACTAATTATGGGTTCGTATTTATTACTACTTTGACCCAAATTCTGAAACTTGTCTTTTACCCATGAGAGAATGAGATTTTCTTCAATTTCTGAGCTTGGGTAATTTTAATTGTTGCCATGATTAGGACTTTCCGAATAAGAAGATGAAGGAAGTAGAGATCCAAGAACTGTTGTTGATGAATTTGGGTTATTTTTGTTCTTGCCATGATTAAATGGTTGTGTAGAATAAAAAAGAAAGAGGCGGAAAGAAGAAGAAGGAGAACATGTGTTTTGGTGAATGAAGAAGATGTTTGATTATTTTAGGGTAATGTAAGGTTAGTTCAGTCATTTCGACACTAATATTTGTCAAAGTCAGTGATATTTGACCGAATTCGTGGGTCCCCTTAACTTCCCAAACGATGAGCCTACAAAATAAATTTTGAAAAAAACAGGCCTACTTTATAAAACCGGGAAAAACTGTTGGGGTACTTTATTAATTTTCCCATCTTTTATTCACTGCCTGGAGTATTTATTGTTCTTTTTATATGCCAAACAAGAAAGGTTGCATTTGATGGAACAAGTGTATTTGAGATTTGTGCATCAGCAAAGATCATGCTGAATTCTCCGATGTTCCCTTGTTAAACTATTTTATGGTGAAATTTCCACTTGTTTCTCACTTCTACAATCTGGAGTCTTCATTTGTTTTAAATTGAAACCCTTCTGGAATGAGATTTGAGGCTGCAGTTACACTTGTTTCTACATCCGTAAGTCCCCTTGTCAATTCTAAGTTCTGGCTAGGATGATGTTAGGTTAGAGAATTATCTGTCTTTCAGCAATGCTTTCCCAGCCATCTATAATTCCAGAAACAGATTATTCTTCCATCTCCAACATTCTTAAGAATTTGGCTTAGTTTCGTCTAAAGATAGGTACGATGTTGGTCATCCTACATAAATGGTTAATCACTTTGAATTTCTGCCTGCTTCTCTATAGTCTATACCCCGTTTAGGGCCACATCATCTGTAGCCAGTTTTGGAGTGTACCAAAACCAAAACTGTACACACGGTATGATATCTGTAGCCATTAGGGGTGAGCAAAAGGCCCAAAATACGCCGGCCCAATCCGGCCCAACCGCTTTTTCACGGTTGGGTGTTCAATCCGCCAAAAGATGGGCTGGACGTGGATGCTGTTTATGGAAACCGCTGAATATTGGGTCGGTTGCGGTTGGAATGGTCAAATGTCCATGGACACCCACACCCACTAAAATAGCAGTGTGCTACTTTGTATTAGGAATTCAGGTTGGTCAGGTTGTACACAGTATACAAGCAGAAAAATCTGTAGTTGCCTTGGTTTATTACTGTGAGGTGGCACAATGTCACGAAAGTTTACTTCTCAGCTAATAATAAGGGTTCTTATCAAGCTTACTTAAGCAGACCTGTACACATACTTAGATTTTTAGATATACTAAGTCAGTGATTAATTCATTTTTTCATTCTCTAAATTGCAGACGCGTTGGAAGTGCTGAAGGATGAAGAAGAAGTAATCACTTTGGACTGATTTGTATGGGTAGTGACTTATGAGGACGTTGGTATATGACACCTAGTACTAACAGTAGGTTTTAGACTTCTAAAACTTTTGCACATTTAGACTGGGTAGTTGTAAAACATGTTTTTTGGGGTTGTGTATGTTTTACTGTCACTTTTGTATACGAAGTTGTGCTGTTGTACAAGAATTTGGGGTGCCTTTATTATATATGTATATAGGTTGTTTCGGCAGTATACATGTTTTGCACAATGTTATCCTCTTGTAATAAGTTTTAACTATGTAAGAATCAGTGAATCATCCGCATCCAATCCGCGCATCCGCACATCCGCACATCCATTGGATGCAAATCCGTCGGATGTTGGATTGGATGCGGATGTTAAATCCAAAATCCACCAGATATTGAGTGCGGCGCGGATGAGGCAAAAAATCAGCCCAATCCGGCCCATGTTCATCCCTAGTAGCCATGATATCTTAGACTGGAATTCCCAGCTGTTTTGGATGCTGTCATTTGGGCTTTGGATCTTGGACATGATATCTTAGATTGGAATGCCTAGCTGTTTTGGATGCTGTCATCTGGGCTTTGGATCTTGGACACAAGGACATGATCTTGGAGATGGATTACAGCTGTTTAATCAAGGAATTGCATGGACAAAGTTCTCTGGAGTCCCATGGGAGCTGTGTGGAGTAGTTGGCAATGTAAGCACACAAATAGGATCTTCAATAAGTGTGCAGACAAACTAGCAAAACATGGCCGCATAGAGGGTGTTTCAGTTACTTGGCTTGGCAACTATCCATACTTCCTGGCTGCCACTATTATGTCTGACATTCAAGTTTAAGTTTAATGAAATTTTTCATTCGTGTGTATATATATATATATATAGAAGAACTCGCCACAAAATTGTAGTTCTAGCAAGGGTGTAATACTGTAGTTTGTTTGACGCCTTAAGCCTACAATGGGTGAAAATTTGGCTTCAGAAATTTTCAAGAACACAATCTTGTGTACCGTGAACAAGAAATCTCAATATGTCGTTCAATACCTCCGTCAGAACATCCAGCACAGTAGGCATGCCGTACATAGGATGGTCTCCTTGCACAGTAGGCGCTTAATTACTCTTTTTCACAGGCACAACAGCCCACACGTTAGATGCTCCATGTTCAGAAGTACAATTAGCAAGGGGTAATAACTTATAATTACATGGTCGTCTTAAGATACAACCCACCTTATACAAATAAACAGAACAAATGGCCATAATGTCAAAATTGTTGCCTTCTTTTCACAAACCTAGCCCACGCGGGATTCCCAAAACCGGCACTGGACTCGTTCTGCCGCGGAATCGAAGAAGCAGAGAGTTGTAGGCTGTAATATGTACTTCGCACCTGGACATATAACCCAATGCAGCTCAAATAATGTGCAGCTTGTATCCATACATGGTTTTTTTAGTTAATGCATATTGCGTTTGAGCTATATACTTCCACACAGAAACTTACATAGCTTTTGAAAGAAGAGGTTAAAAAGTATGTCTTTTCCCCGTGGATAATGTGGAACAATAATTAGCAAGCCATGCATTTGCACGTTTTAAGACGCGGAGCTCGCCACTGAGGAGATTATGAGCCATCCGCCTTCTATATGCTAGTTGTCTGTCAATGGAGGGAAGGTCTAGGGGGGCCAGATTCTGCAAGTTAGGTTAACGCCATTATTATTAACAAAATATCTGAACATAGTGAATGCGAGAGTGAAAGTTTTCATGTTACTAACAAAGAAACAAACTGTGGCGGAGAGTTATTAAACGGGCCCTGCGTTGTTCACTGAAAGAGAGAATTAAGAATCTAACAAATGTACATTTAGGTAAAAATTGCAGAAGATAGTTTTACCTTTAATGATGCATCATATTCCTGAATCAAATGTGAAATTTGTGAATGCAACAACTCATGTGCTTCAATCTCCCTAGTTGTGTTATTTAAAGGACGTCGGGCCAGCCGACCATCATTTGTTGCAGCTTCGATTTCCATGTCTTTTACTTCTGAAGATGAAAGCTTACTTAGGAAGAAGTGGAAAGACGAGAATGATCTCAACAACACCCTGACAAAAGAAAAGAACTATGCACATATGGATCTGATCCACTAACTATATTTGATACAAAATCTAAAATTGCAGTCGACGTGGCACAAAGATTCAGTGAAGATTTAGGCCACGCGAGACATCCTCAATAATCACGTACTAATGTATATTCTTGGTATTCTAGTCTTGTCCACTGCCATTTCATGCGTAAATAGGTTCCATGTCACATATATGGTATACACTGTAAATACACGTGTAAAGGAGTGAGGGATACCACCTTGAGGATAGGCAGCAGATAAAACACGTCCAAATGCACGAAGTGATTGTGGGATGCCCTTCCCATTCCCTCTAGAAGATCTTACTTCCCTATCGTGAAACCAATTTCAATATGAGAATCAAAATTTGCATCACATCACATGATAAATTTCCTGCCCTAGTAATATTAGATGTCTGTTTAAGATGAAAGGAAAGTAAGAAATTTTGAATATATGCTTTTAAATGGTTCTATTCCTTTTCATGTTTCGCAGAAAGATTTTAACATACTTCAACAGCAATGATCTTGAAAATTATTCTGATACACACCAGCAGGGTTTTATTTTTTGAACTGAATAAATTATAAAAAAAAAATAGAACCTACTTGATTACAAAATAATTCCCAAAAGAATCAACACCATTGGTATGGATGATGGTTGGCATATGATGTTTAGCTAAGACATCCAATTTCATTGTCCGTAAAGGATCATGTTCAGGCACACTGACCCAAATCTCAACCTGAAAGTATTTAAAGTTATTTAGTCTTACATGAACTTGTCAAAAAGTGGAGATACAAATCAAATCATAAAAGAAACCACAACTTGTGCATCAAAGAATTGCTAAAATACATGACAGAGATGACATTAAAAATAACAACTAAAAGAACTGGCCTTCAATAGTGCAACTCTTAACACCTTAAAGAAATGAGAGAACTAACCTGATCATATCTGTTGCATGAAATTGTGAAACCGAAGTCCACCAAGAGAGTAGAATTTGAAAATTTCCCGTATCTTATCAGAACCTGAAACAAACCTCTGGTGCTACTGAATATCTAGACTTAGCAATTAGTTTAAGGTAAACCGATCTCGGAAATTAATAGTTGTGATATGTACAGAAAAGCACTTCAGCAACCTTCCCTGTCGACGTCACTTGCGATGACCTATAATGACTTTTTACTAGATTGACTACCACTGTCCAGTTTAGAAAGCAGTGTTTGTCTAATACAGCTAGCAACAAATATCTAATAGCAGATGAATTTTCTTTTTAAACAATTTCATTCTACTCACTTGATGACTACAAGTCCAGTGCAACTAGACTAAAAGTTTCACTTGACACTACACAAAAGAATACCATCAGTCATATTTAAGCGAGTTAAAGATGCTGGTATTTTCTCAAGAGATTCGGGAAACTATTTTCAGAAAAATGATCAATACAAGAAAATTGATTTTGCGAACCTCATGATCCTGTTTTTTACTAACCCAACTAAGTTTGCACTTACACAAATACAAAAAAGCAGCAAGTGATGCACAGCAACAAATATTAAAAAAAAAAAGTTAACTCGAGCATCGTCTAACCTGTTCCCCCGGAGCGTATTCTCGACCAGCAATGACCTGAATCCATAGTCAGCACTTTATAACATGACTACAGAGATATAGCACAATGAATTGAGTCACCCTAAACAGAAGAAAAACCAAAGTGCAAGCACAAGAAACTAAACCTCTGAGACTTGCTTGTGTTCATCCCCAAGTAAGATTGCATCTGATTCTCCATCATGATTTAGAAAATCTGCAAATGGAATCTGTGAACTGTGATAAGAAAGAGTTATAATAACTGTGATAAGAAAGAGTTATATTACAATAGACACCTACACTGATTATGATAAGAGAAACTGTGATTTATTATAGCAAGGGGATCATCACAAAAACAATACCAGTGACAGGCCCTTTGAACTGCCCCATGCCCGAGATCCTACTGCAAGGTTCGGAGAATGATTTAAGAATAACCAAAAGTGAAAATAATGATCTTTAGAATCAAACAGCCAATTACCTACAGCACACGCATTTATATAATCTTCAAATATTACTTCTTCAAAAAAATGTGGGAAGCGATCAAGAACCTGCAAAAATGCCATAAACACTTCATCCAAACATGAAAAGCTACTGAGCCACCGACTCGGGTAAAAAAAAAAAGGCCGTGAATATGAAGCCCGGAGATACCACGTTTTCATGGTAACGAGTAGCATGCCACAAGATAACAACACATGGAACCCAGTTGGCCAGTTAAATGGTTATACAAGCACATACGACAATCAATTTTTATTCACTTGCGAAACCAGAAAGTAAAAACATAAAAGAAGTAAGGAACTACTTACTGGTCTAATTGCTCGATATTCCTTTTCTATTTGAATATGTTGGTTGATGGTTTCTTTAAATACTGAGCTTAGTTGAACCATCTCTAGTTCCTTCTTACTCCAGAATACCTAAGAACGAATAAATACATTATCATACAAGTTAGCGCACTCTGCTTTTCTTTTATCATAACTAGTCACATTCACATCAATTTACAAACACTGAGATAATAAAAACTACCGGGCAATGCAACTCTCCTTTTCGTGGAAGATTATTCATGTAAGGGTACCACTCCGAATCCTGCATTACAATTGTTTCTATCAAACCCAAGCCTACAAATCCTTCACAATGTGATCGAAAGGGATAAGTGCTATACCTGACCCAATTTCTGCTCAACTAAAAGCACAATAGCAAGCCTAGCAATATGCCCAACAGTATCATCCAACAAATCCCTTATTTCTGGAAGCACATTTTCTGGTGTTAGTTGCTGCATTTTAAAATTACAAATACATTAAAATCGCTGATATACATTATCTAACTTTTCCATGAGAAAAATTTGTTAGTTAAAGAACAACTTACAACGTCAAAAGGAACTTTCAATAAGCAATCTCCATACTGAACAAACTTTGACGCAAACAAAGACCTGAAATTAGAACTTGCTTAAGTAAAGTCTGTAACGATATAGCACATAGATAAGTTTCGATGCCCTAATTTTGAAAATGAAAAAAATATACCTTCCATAGATGGAATTCCCAATATAAAGCATGGATGAAATTTCAATTCCAGACTTCTGCTGTAGCCATGGCAAAAAGTCATTGCAATTCGATACTTGTTGAGATGAAGATGAGCTTGAAATCGAACGATGTAGTTTGCAATGAACGAGAGATTGAAGTAAAGATGGTGGTGGGGGATAGAACCCTGTAGTTGCAATTCTAAACCCTAACCGCATCGCAAAATGTCGCGACAGGTATTATGGTTTCGCGCCTGATGCGAGTATCAGCTCTCTAACTTTCTTTTCTTATTTTAATCCCCCATCTGTTGTTATCCGTAGGAGGATAATGTTTTGGTTTCTGGACTAAAATTGGGCCTGGCTTGAGCATCAGCGGAATAGTGCTTCACATATACACTATCGAATCGTTTATACAGAAGATCAGAGTAATTCTCACAAACTTTTTAGTTATAAAATACAACTGTCTAGTTTCAATTTTATTCATCAGAATAGAAGACATTTACAATACAATTCATTACAACGTAAACGCCCAAAGAATTATCTCACTATAATAAAGAGAAGACTCTTTTCTATGAGGCCTTTTTAAAGAGTAGGGGCATAAAGGCCATTATAAAAGTTGGTATTTTTCACTGGACCGAAACACCCCTCCGTAATTACAACTTATTTTACCCACAACTACTTTAATTTTAGGCGTACATTCATTAAAAGTAGAGGGGTAAAATCGACAAAAGAATTACTGCCGACTTTTATATTTCGTTTTTCTCTCTCAATTTTCTTTCTTTCCTCTCAATTTTCTCTCTGTGAATTCAATTTCTTGATTTTCTTCGACCTGAGCATCACAGACAGTAGAACTGGAAATTGAGCTCCGTTTCAAGCAATTAAGATGAAACAAATTATCGTTTCTTCCTTCCTTTCTTTCGATCTCTGTTCTTCTTTCTCCCATAATATTCTTTCACAAAATCAAAATTTCATCACAATCCACGGAGTAGAAAATTAATATGAAAATTTCCTTGAATCCAAACCATCATCAACTGATACGCAAAGCAGGTATGTATAGATTTTCGATTTTTCGAAGTTAGGGTTTAGCTTCGTTTTATTGGTAGGGTCTGTTATTTGGGGGAAAATGTTAGAAATTTGGATTTGGTAACGCGATTCTGAAGTTAGGGTTTTGAGTTTGATTGTGTGACACTATTTGGCGAAAATGTTAAAATTTAGGGTTTGATATGGAGAATTCTCTGACTAATCGTTGGTAACATTATGATTCTGAAATTTAGGGGTTTGAACTTAATTTGATTTGATTTTGTGGGCTTTTAACTAAATTTTGACTGAGATAATCTATGGGATAATCTGTTTTGTGAACTTAATTTGATTTGATTTTGTGGGATTTTAAATATTTGATAAGCAATTTCTATATAATTCACAGAGCAAGATAGGACCCCTGAAAAATTTCTTTGCGGAGCTGCATGAATCACCAACCAGGATACACAAAAAGGTCGAACAGTTTGCAGGAACCTTGGTAAGTGTCTGATTCTGAAGTTTACCGTCAACAGATCAGGGTTAGAAAATTTAGAAGTAAAAATACTAAAATTCCCCTCTTTTACTTTTGATTCTATATAATAACAATAGCAAGTGAGAAATCAAACAAACAAAAAACCTACTACTGGGCTAATATTACACACACGATTCACTCTTTTTGTTACATTTAGTTATTATAGTGCATCAAAGTTTAAGGACTTTTGTCGTTGAAAGCTCATACATCTTCAGCAGTTGAATTTAGTAGTGGCTGTGCAAGTGATGATGATTTGGCAGCGTTTGTTGATCTGTTGTTTCCATGCTCTACATTTGCTGATGGAATGATAGCCGTTCGTTTGATGAACTTTTGTTCTGCACTCTTTCCCCATAGAACCAAGTACAATCCTGCTATGATCAATACTGCACCAATGATCCTGTACATCCAATTGGAATATTTTGAAATTGATTATTAAAGTGCATGTTTCATAAATCTGAATCAAAACTCAAGACAAATGCAATTAGGTGGTGTCCGTACCCTCCTAAGTAGAACTGTTCACCCAAAGCAAGCGACAGTATTTTAAATTTCAGTATTGTTCTTGGTTCCCTTGCTGGAGTTATCCCCTACTAATCTGAAATTATTCGTTGTAGGCCGTGAACGATGGAGATATGTAAATTCGGAGAGAATTAGGTACAAGTTCGTGGCCCGCGTTTGCTATTGTTAGCCCAAATGGTAGCCTCTTAGCACAAACGGCTGGCGAGGATTGTCGCAAATTATATATCTCCTGAATCTGTTTCATCATTCTAATTTCTAACATAAGCGTAGCACAAAAATTGCTAATTTAATTTTAGTTGCGACCTGTTTCCGTGTACTTTCTTAGTGTGATACCCTAGATTCTATGTTCATTTTACCTATGAGATCCCTTCAATTTGGAATTGGAATGGCTTATGGTGCTTCTTTATGTAGGTTCCATGAAGTGTCCGAATCTGATTAAACTTAGTGAAGTTGCTGCAGAGGTTTAGCTGAACATAATGAAAGATGCAGGAAGATTTCTTCTGAATGCCATAGAGGAGTTTCAAGCCAAAATGTAAGAAGCTGCAGTTGGAGGAAAATGATTGCAAGCAAACTGATCAAACCTTGAAAGTTCAAACGATTCTCCCTGGAAAGGCCATACATTTTCAAAGTAGATGAGGCCACCTATGCTTTGTCTTATGCCATCGTTTAATGCACTGTTATTGCCCCCGTGCTGACTTCCAACAGTAGGCTTTTTGCCCTTTTGTAGTTATAGTTCTTTTATCTTTGAAAGTTGGTTTCAGCTGTCATCTTAATCATTATCACTACTTTATTTGGTTAATATATGCATTTAAGAAGCAGTCTTCTTATCACTTCTTTTATCAGATTTCATTTTGTACCTGGCTTTCAAGAAGATTATATCATGTAAACGATGCATATGGATAGATATTGTTTGTAAAAATGAATATTTCTGATTGAAAAATATATTGAATAAGAAGTTCGATTGATTTTTGAACTGAATAATGGCAAGCGCATCGCGCGTGCGTCTTTGCTAGTCAAAATTAACACAAGACACATCTCCTTCAAAAACAAAAACAAACCCAAAAAGTACAATGAACTAATGCATACAAATTCCATCAGGCGTATAGTCGCTCTACGCCATTTCCCCTGACCAACTGTACATAAGAATTCTCAGTGATGTGCAACATCTGATATGTTCTCGTTGTGGTGAGATTTGCACTTGAAATAGATGACCGTTTGAATAAGAAAATAGAAATGAAGTAGAACAGTCATCAACAAATAACAGCCGATTCCAACAAATACTTTACCCACCAAACTCAATCTGTTGCCATAAACCACCAGCAAGGAATATGCGACAAGGACACCGGTGATTGCAATGTCGAGAATAAGAAAGATGAAGAAGGAAACCCATATCTTACCCTTGATCAGTTTCATACTCCTTCCGAAGGCTTTTCTACCATAATCCTTCTCCAATACGCAGACTACCGTTGTGAAGTTATAGATGAGGGTTATGTAAACGAATCCAATATAGTAAAACACTGACAAAACAAGAAGAGCTATAGCTAATTTATTCCTCGCTTCGCCGGTGGTGCTCGCGAACCAAATTAACAAACCGATAGCCACACTCAAGTATATAACCACGATGAGTAAGTACCACAAGAAAGTGACAATAAGCCTTCCCCATACTTTACCGAAAGCATCGCCGACATTCTTCAAGGTAATGTCTTTGGAGGTATAGAAACAGGCAGTTGTATAAATGACAACAGAAGTCGAGTAAAGAGTAAAAAATACCAAAACTAGTGCATAGATGAACTCTGTTATCCTCAAAGCGATGCGTCTGCCATTTTCGTTGTTTTGGTAAGTCTCAGTTTCGATGAAGCGAGTAATTTGGATTTCATTCAAGTAAAGGGTCGCTAGAGGCAAGATTACACATATTGCGATTTGGGAGAAGATCTTTTTCCATGCAAATGAAATTTTACAGGCTTCTTTGATGATGTTGAAGAATCCCATGGCTCGTGGTTCTGCAATTCAAGTTTTAGAGGAAGATGGGGGAAAATTGGATGCCAACTACTGAAAGGAGAAACAAAAGGTAGCTTGATGAGATATTTGATTGATATGATTGAGAAAGAGAGGTGTGAATCATATAATATAACCTTAGGTGGTCAAGTTTGACTCAGGATTTTCTATTTAAGTTCCTTGTAAAGCTGACAATAATGAAAACACGTTGTTCTAAGGTTCAAGAAAATAAACAAAAACGTATCAAAACAAGGAAAGAAAAGGAAAAAAAAACAAAGGGTTGACTGTTCAGTGACTTAAGAGGACTAATTCTCCGTCATCATGAGTTAACCCAAGAAGTGTTGTTTAGCATTTAGCAACATTGTTAAAAGTAGCAAATTTGGCATTTGGCATTTCTATTTAGAAATGGCTAACTCTAGCCAGAAACTATATATATATATACATAATATATGAACTACAAAGGCTAAGTTCTCACTCCCATATCTATGGAGGAAAATAACAAAAGATTATAGAGTAAATTTTGTGTTCTAAGCTCTCCACGAGTTTTTCCGTAAACCAATGGTTTTGCTCTATTCCTGGAATTTTTTACCCGAGTAGTAACATTCAATGGTTTCCTTTCACTTGAGTCATTTTCCCATAAGAACCATGATTTCAATTTCAAACACCGGTTAAACATAGTCATTCTAGGATCCAAGCTCAACTTATAAGTTCCAACTGTTGGCAGCTTGAGCTCAGTTAGAACCTCTCGAATTTTTTTAAAATAATTCCAAATCGTATAAATTGGAGTATAACTCGAACACTTTACCCAAAAATAAAGGTTTGCCCTTTAATTCAAATTTGGCGTTCACTTGGACGTTGCAAAGAAAACGCCAAATGCCAAATGGGTATTAGAAAACTAATGGCGGATGCTAGGGTGAAGAACAAATAAGTTTCGTCAGAAACTATATTTGTTAAAGAGAAAGAAGTTTCGTCAGAAACTGGAAGATAATTGATTGTAATAATCAAGGGTTTTGAATAATAATTGATAATAATAAGATGTGTCTTCTCATCAAGAGAACTGGCCTATATATAGGCTTACATAACCGACTAATAGAGAAAGAAAGGAAACCAACCTAAACTAGGAAAGTAAAAGAGTCTTGTCTAAATAAGGAATACTCGTAAGAGTAGAATAAAATAGGTAATGCATAAATAAGGAATGCAGTACTAAAGATGTACTACATCAATCCCCCCTTCTTGAAAGAAACTCGTCCTCGAGTTATTCAACAAATAGGACTTCATTTCCTCCATGAAACGTGAAAATCTCTTGCACGTTGAAGATATTGGAGATGTTCCAATCTGGTGGCAGATCAATGACATAAGCATTATCACTGATTTTCTTCAGAACTTTGAATGGTCCATACTTTTTCATCTTTGTTTTGTTGTAAGTCCCAGTAGGAAAACGTTCCTTTCGTAGATGAATAAGCACCAATTCTCCTTCTTTAAAAGTCTTCAATCTTCTATGTTTGTCTGCAGCTTCTTTGTATTTGGCGTTTGAATCTTCAAGCTTTGTCTTCACCTCTTGATGTATTTGTGAAGCTTTGTCAACTAGGTTGTCTGCTTTTAAGCTAGACGGCTGCAGTTTGGGAAGTACCACCAAGTCCAATATATGATTAGGAACCTTAGAATACACAATCTCAAAAGGTGTCTTACCTGTAGACCTATTGACTGATGTGTTAAAAGCAAATGTGTGGGAGCAGGTTGTCCCATTGTTTCTCCTTGCCTTCTATAAGCTTAGCTCTAATCAGATTCCCTAAGGAACGATTCACCACTTCAGTTTGGCCGTCAGTTTGAGGATGGGCAGTAGTGCTATATTGTAATTTTGTTCCCAAACGCATCCATAATGACTTCCAAAAGTAGCTAAGGAATTTAGTGTCCCTGTCAGAAGTAATAGACTTTGGAACTCCATGTAAGCGTACCACTTCCTTGAAAAACAGATAAGCAACATTGGATGCATCTGTTGTCTTCTTACAAGCTATGAAATGGGCCATTTTTGAATAACGATCCACCACAACCATGATAGAATCATTCCCTTTGGAAGTACGTGGTAAACCAAGCACAAAATCCATACTAATGTCAACCCATGGAGCATCTGGTACCGGCAGAGGAGTGTACAAACCTGTGTTTTTTGTATTGTTCCTTTGGACTGTTGACAAACCATGCACTTCTGAACATATTTGTGAACATCTCTCTTCAAGGAAGGCCAAAAGTAGCGTTCTTCAACCATAGCTATGGTTTTATCACGTCCAAAATGTCCTCCAAGTCCACTGCCATGCAGTTCTTGCATAAGATGAAGTCGTAATGAACACTGAGGAATGCATAGTCGATTCCCTTTGAAAAGAAAACCGTCTTGAATAAGAAATCCATCAATACTGCCCGTAGAAGATCCACATTTTTCCCACAGAGTCTGAAAATCTGGATCATCCTTGTATATTTCCTTCAAGAAATCAAAAGCTACACTTTCATGTCTAAGAGTGACTAAAAGATGAGCTCGTCTACTCAAAGCGTCAGCTACTTGATTTAGTTTTCCACTTTTGTGCCGAATATAGAATGTATATTGATTGATAGTAGATAACCACCTATCATGCATTCTGTTGACTTTAGCTGAAGTTTGCAGAAATTTGAGAGCTTGATTATCAGTGTTGACAATAAACTCACTGTGAATGAGATAAGGATGCCACTGCTTCAATGCTTGAACAAGTGCAATCAACTCTAGCTCATAAGTCGACCACTTCTTTCTTGTATCTGAATTCTTTTCACTGTAAAAAGCAACTGGATGATCTTCTTGAGACAAAACCGCACCAATTCCTACTATAGAAGCATCACAGTGAATCTCGAATGGTTTATCAAAGTCTGGCATAGCAAGAACAAGGGCACTACACAGCTTTTCCTTGAGTAAATTAAAACTTTTGTCTGCTTCTTCAGTCCACTCAAAATTTTCCTTCTTCAAACAATCTGTTAATCCAGAAGCAATGGTGCTAAAATCCTTCACAAACCTTCTGTAGAAAGAAGCTAACCCATGAAAGCTGCGTACATCACATAATGAAGTAGGAGTAGGCCAATCAACAATTGCCTTGATCTTAGAATCATCCACAGAAATACCGTCACTAGATACGATATTGAAAAAGGAGGGGTACCGATGTACGAGTAGAAAATCTGCATAGATACATAAGGTACCATATCCATTAGATCTACTCATACATACAGTTACTTTAAACAAGATTCAATGGTGCGAGGACCATAAGAACAATACCGAAGGTATACATAATAACAGTAATCAAAGGTTAAATGCATAAAGACTTGTATTAATTTCTGTGTTGTAACTACATGGATTACAACCCTAAGGAACCAGAGGAGATACAGACCTAATCCCACTTTTGCCGCTTAGGTTCTACCCAAAAGAATCCAACCCCTACAATGTTTTCCAAGCTCGCCTTATATAGGCCGAGCTTGGGTGGTTTACAGCTAATAAGACAAAGGACCCAATCGTGGAGGTGTCAGTCCTTGTCGAGTAAGGCGGTTTATTCGGGGGTGCTCCGAAGTTGACTCTGGGGCTTCGGTTCCTCGATGCGGTCCGAATCCTTTTCTTCCGAGTCCTCACTTCGTTCGCGTTTGGTCTCCTTTCCTCTTTGGCTCGGTTCGAAGCTTCGTTGCCGATCCTCTCGATGTGGTTATGCTTCTTAGATGTGAGACACGTGTCCCGAGGGGTTTTACCCTCCACAGTTTGCCTCTTTCCTTTCCTTGTATCGAAGATGCGAGGAGAGGAAATTTTTCTTTTTTGCCACCTCCTTGCCGAGTATCCCCTCTACTTGCCAGGTGTGGGTTTTTTGACACGTTCTCCTGAGCTTGTGTCTTTTTACCTTATGACTGGTAGCGCCAGTTTCTCTCACTATTTAAGTTTCGGTTCTCCCTCTAAAAAATTCTTTAACCCTTTCGTATTCACCTTTCTTGGCGTCGGCGTTCTTGTTCCGTGGAACCTCTTCGATTTGCATCTTCATATCAGGTGCACTATCCGTTCTTTTCTCCTTGACCCATTGTTTTAATCTTCCTTTTCTTCCATAAAGTTGATTTCTTTGGGTTATTCCCTTCCTCCTTCTCTCTCTATTTTCAAGTTGCCTCTGCTACTTCCGTCCGCCGGCGATATTGCCTTTTCCTGTTTGTGTCTTCTTTCCCCATGTCTTTTTCTATGGTTGAGGCCCTTTCTTTAAGGATAAATGGTGTGGATCCTGATGGAAGGGGCTTTCAGATTGAGTCCATCGATTCTCCCAGATTGACTCCCGAACTGGTCGAGGAGTACCAGTGCAGCGAGGACACACTTTTGGTGACGTTTCATCAAATGTCTGCAGGGTTGCTTCTTCCCCTTTACGAGTCTTCGAATCCTTTGTTCCTTGAAATCCTTTGTTCTCTTCCTAAACCCCGTGGAGTGATGCAGCTCACTTGCAGCTCTATTTACCTTATTAATCAGTGGGTTCTTAATTCCGAAAATAATTCCCCTGCCGGGTCCACAGCGAAGTTCTACTTTACTGCCAAGAATTTCTTTAGACACTACGAACCCTTCTTAACCCTAGACAACAAGTTAGCTCCTCGGGGGGTTAGCTTTCGAACTGTGGAAGGCAGCGAGAATATCCTCCCCGAATCCTTGAAATATTCAATGGACGAATACTGGTATTCGGAGCCTATACTCCTCAAAGGTCCCATACTCCGAGGCTGGAAGGACTCTGGCCGGTTCTTCGTTCGGACCGAGTTTGATGCAGGTCATGAGTTTGAGACTCAACACTTGTTCTCCATTCATTTTTCTGACGGATAAAGGGTTATCTCGCTCATTTTTGGGAAAGGGCAAGGGCGTTGCCAAGAAACCCTCGGGTAGCCTAAAGCGTCCTCGGTCAAATGAGGAGACTATGCCGCAGGTAACAAAAAATTTTCTTTTCGTTCTTTTCTGAAGTATCCATACTTGCCTCTGTTTGTTTCCTGAGGAAGACGGATCCTTATGTGCAGGGACAGCCTTTAGGTGCCCTAAACCTTAGTCGTGGTCTGATGAACTTTGACTATGGGGGAAATTCCAGAGTTTCGCGGCCGCTGAAAAAATTTGTTTTGCAAACAATTCTTAAAGGAGTTCAAACTGGACGTCGCCAAGCTGCTGCAAAACCTCCAAAGGAGACTACGAGTGCTGGTAAGGAAATATCAGCACTGAAGGCAACTGAAATGGTTATCAGAGAGGTGGGTGTCGCGAGTCCTCGGATTACCTTGCCTACTACCACCATTGGTGCCTCTGCCTCAGCTATAGTAGTTTCTACGACTGCGAAGGCTAGTGCCGCTTCGGACGTTGTTCCTTCAAATTTCTCTACACCGAGAGCTGCCCTTGGTGCCTCTGCCTCAGCGATGGTAATTTCCACGAGTGCTACTGGTGAGCCTTCTATTCTTTCATCAGAGAAAATTGTTACTCCAGTGGACCTCCTCGTTCCTCAAGAGGATGGTTCGTATGTTACGATGGATGCTTCTAAAGAACTCGTTGCCAGCTTTCCACAAAGTTCGAGGTTTCCGCCTGCTCCGAGTTACGCTAGTAGATATAGGCAATCTTATACTGCCGAGAGGTTTAAAGAGGTCTTGTTTGAGAATCATAACCCTAGTGAGTTTACTGTCGAGGTTTCAACTCGGTTTGAAGCCCATGCCTCGAATCCCGTAGAGCAGCCTTTAGATCCGGATTTCTGCAAGAAGCTGAGTAATCTCTTCGGAGGTGACTGTCCCAGGGCCGAATATGATCTTCGTAATCCTCCCTTATCCTATGAAGAGAGTTTGTCGATTCTACAAGCGGTGAGTTTTTCCTTTATTTTCCATGTGCCAATGCCACCAAAGTGTTTTGGCGATCTGTTTACTTAGTCTCTACTGCTTTTTGTCAGGGCGACTACCATGCCTCTGGTCTCTTGGCTCATAACTTTGATCAAGCTGGCGAGGTCGAGTATCATGAGCGAGAGTTTTATCGGATGCAAGAGGAATTGTCTCGGGAGAAAGTTCGCAGTGCTATTGCGAAAAAACAATCGATATGTAAGTCCCTTTATTCTTTTGTTGTCTTAGGTACATCTGTTTTTTGCAGCGTTGCTAAGAACATATTTGCTTGCTTGCTTTTGAAAAGGCGAGCTGGAAGAGCTCGAGAAAAAACTTCAAGAGGCTAAATTGGCCATTGATCGACTTCGAGAGGGTCAACAATTATCCCAGATTGCCTCAAGTGGCGAGGGCTATCGAAGTGATAGAAATAGGTTATTGGAAGAAAGGGACAGAGCTCTAGAAGATGTGAATTATTATAGAGCGAGAAGACAAGAGGCTGAAAGGCTTTTTGTAGAAGAGAGGAAAAGAGGGGATGAGGCCGAGCGCCTTCTCGAGGAGATTAGAAGAAAAAAACGTGTTGCTCTCCCGAGAGAATCATTTTTTCCAACTAGATGTGACTCGATTGACACAAGAGCGAGACGCAGCTCGCTTGGAGAGGTCGGTCAGTGCCTCTGGTAGGGTTCTGATTGAGGGGTTAGAGGGGAATATCAGGAGTTTGAAGGTTCAGGTGTCTACACTGAAGAATGCCAATAATGACTTAATTACCAAGAATGATCTTCTGGAAAGAAGTTGTAATGATATATGCCGGGAGCTTGCTTTGGCGAATACGTCGAAGGAACATTCTCCTCGTCTTATTGATGAGTATCGGATAGAATTATCTAGAAGCGGAGTCATTTCTTCCGAAGATATTAGGAAGAATGCCTCGGTGCCTCGTTTCACTAATCAGCACGAGGTTTCTGAGTATATGGTGTTCAAATAGAGTAGGGAGCTAAACCTACTTTTCTTGTTTTCCTGCTCCTTTCGCACCCTTGAGCAAGTTTTGCCGTCCTATCATTCTCATGTTTTGTTTTTTGTTTTAGGCATCGAAGCCAATTTGAAGAAGCAGGTTGTTGATGCTGAGGCGGCGAGGGACGATGCCTCAAATCAGCTGGTGACTGAATCTGAACGAAAGCTAGAGGCTGAAAGCAAGGTTAAGCAACTGACCCAAGAGCTATCTGAAGAACGCCAGCGTCGCTCTGCTGATTCGGTCAGATTTTCTCGAGATCTTGAGCTTGAACGCAGGCGTCGCTCTGAAGAAGCGGCAAATTATGCTGAACTGCTATCCAAGGAACGAGAATTTCGTCTTGAATGCCAGGCAAACGTGAGGGGCATGGTGACCGGTTTTGCCCTTGTGCACCATCAGTTAAGACATGGTCAGGCCGTAGAGGAACTTCTTTCCTGATCTGCTTTAACTACTGCTTTTGCTACTAGCATGGTCTGCCGGAAGCATGGTCGTTCTCTTTTCAGAACCATTGGTATTGAACCTCCTACTTATGGCGCTACTGGTGCACGCGATTCGGATGCTGTATCCCCTATTGATAAGTATTTACTCCCTCAGGAGGTATACGTAGCCTTAGCTAGGGATGCACTTCGGAGAGGGGTTTACTGGAAAAGTTTTTGAATGGTCCTGGTGATGATGACGATGATGATGATGACGCCGATGATAATTCTAAAGGTGGTGATTCGGGGAACCCTGGCGGTGCTTCCGAAGGCACTCATGATGGTTTAGGCGAATCCGATCGTGGTCCCGAGGAGGGTCCTAGAGATGGTGCCGATTATTCAAAGGATAGCTCTAAGCATAATACTGGGGAAAAGACTGTTGGCACAGTGGATAGTACTTCCCGAAGTCATGATGATTCCATTAAGTGGTGTGCTGGCCAGACCTCAGGTACTGCCTTTGATAAGGGGAATCATTACTTGTTTCAAGAACCAGCTTTAGCATATAGCGAAGGGGAGAGCGAGGAAGAAACTGATGAAGAGATTGATTCGCATGATTGCCACGTCCCAGGTGCTATTTTTGATAAAGGGAGTCATTATTTATTTCAAAAGCCTTCTCTGGAATATAGTGACGAAGAAAGTGAGGAGGAAATCGCCAATGCTGTGGAAATTACTCCTTCGGTGTCTAATCATTCTCAGCTTCGGACCCAAGATGATAGAGTCCGAACTGATAAGGGTCTTGTGAGGGAAATGGAAGTTCTCGGTGACGTCTCCTTTTGTGTCTAACGAAGGCTTTTAGCTTAGTAATGTAACCTTTCCTTTTTCGGCTGCATCCGAGATATTTGTTTTTAAACGCATTTTTTGTTGCCGCGCTCCATGCCCTGCATTTATATATATAAAGAATTTATTGTGCTTATTTTCTATTGTTATGCCCCTCCTCGAAGCTGTTTTTTGTTTGGAGGAGGTCCCTTGGCTGTGTAATTCACTTGTAAATGCAAGCTAATCAACTGCCTCGGGGTTCCATCTTCCTTTATAGGTAGATGTTAATCCCATTTATCGTCCCCTCGGCGCCCGAGAACGCGTGGTCCTCGTGGCCGTTCGGTAGTGGGCACGAGTGTATCTTAGTACCCACCGCTAACGGGGTGCCTTGTGGGTAGAGGACCGTGCTGTATAACTCGTAGGGCCCTTACGATTTATATGGTCATCGGCTCTGTGCCTGCTATTCGAGGTCTTTATGTTTTTTGGCGATTTTTGCCTTTGGCGTTACAGCCTTTTTATTGTTTGGCGTTTTTTGCCTTTGGCGTTACAGCCTGTTTATTGTTTGGCGTTACAGCCTTTGCGATTGTGCCTTGCCAGGCGGGATTTTTTACCCGCTCCGACAGGATCTGGAGTTTGATTCTGAAGGTAGTTGCATCAACGAGTGCGATTTTTATTTATTAAATCTTTCTTCGAGTACTGCTTACAAAAGAAGTTGTTTTCTCAGACTAAGTGTTTCATGTGCTTCCCCTCTACTGGGGTTTTTAACCTCTGGCCTTCGAGGTTGATCAAGCTATAAGTGTCGTTCCCAAGATGCTTCTCTATGACGAATGGTCATGCCCAGAAGGGTTCTTGCTGGATGTTTTTGCCTTTGCTAGACTCTCCTAGTTGCTCATTCGTAGTCTGGAGGCTGCCTGCTGCTACGAGGAACTGTTCTCGGTTCTCGGGACATTGGTCTTCTTCGATGTTGTCTTGTTTTACACTTGCCATTCCTGCTTGTGTCTCAGCTATGCATTTTTCTATGTTTTCGTCCGTTATCTTTGGGTGCTTAGCTTGCCCCGAGCATTCCTTGCTACCTTCCTTTGCCTGAATGTTTATTTCATGGCAGGCGCGAGCCTCGGTAGGGTCACCAGGAATCTCTGCAATCCCTCGTGGAGTTGGGAACCTGATTCTTTGGTGCAGGGTGGACGCTACGCCCATGATGCTGTGCAACCATGGTCTTCCCACGATAGCATTGTATGGTGAGTTTATGTCCACCACACAAAATAATGTCGGCTGCTTTTGGCTACCAGCATGAATTGTGATCATTAGCTCTCCCCGAGGTGTGGATGGTTTTCCATTGAAACCAAATATGTTGTATGTTGAGGGTACCAAAGCGGCATCTTGTCATATGTTTGCCCGAAAAGTATATCTACAGAACTCCCAGGGTCCACCAATATTTTAGGCATAGCTATCTTTCCCATTTGAAGGGTGATGACCAAAGGATCATTATGCGTTCTCCCCTCGCTGGGGATGTCTGCTGCCGAAAAGAACACGGGCTGTTTCTGCCATTCTTCTAGACGATTTTTTGTGATCACACTGAGTATTTCTTCTCCCTCAAAATCCCTTTTGTGGATGCGACCTGTTTGGATCCCTTCTAGACCCTTTGTGTGAACAATGGAATTGCAAGCTCCAAATCTTGGAATATCCCTGTCGATTGTAATCACATAAGCTTCGTGCTTTGGTTCCTCCTTAGGCTGTGGTTGATTTGGGGGTGGTTTAGGTAGCTCCAGAAGATGTTTAAATTGCTCCCTGGCTATGAAGAAATAAATTTGGTCCTGCGCTGTAACACAGTCCTCGGTTGTGTGTCCGTAAAACTTATGAAACTGACAATAATCTCTTGAATTTTTCGTGTGTTTCGGTTGGTTTCCCCTACTTCGGGGATATCTTATCTCGTTGGCAAATTCGGACTGCTCGATGATCCGAAGAGCATCTTCGATGGGTACACAGAGCTTTGGAAGTTTCCTATCGTGAAAGGCAGGAAATCCTGGTTTAGCCGTCCCGAATTTTCTGTTTCCTTGCCCTTGCTGGCTGCTGCTTCCTTCAAACTCTCCCCGAGGGTTGTTTCCTCTGATGTCATTGTACTTTCTGTTATCATGGTACTTGTCGTCTCCGAATTTGCCTTCGTTCCCATAGCGACCGTTGTCCTCTTGTCTTCCTCGCTTCGACGGGTCTCCGAATTGTGTATTCATTGCTTGTCCTCGTTCTTCCAGCGATAAGTTGTTTATTGAGTGGACCTGTTTTAAGATCGTTTCCTTCCCCAAGGCTGCTTGCTCCTTGATTTCCTCTAAGGTAATTCGCTCCTTTTGGTATTTTCAGAGATCTTGTAGCGTCTCGAGGTTCTTTGAGAAAAGTCTATCATATAGAGGGTGGTCTTTGTCCAATGCGTTGAGAAATGCTCGCACTTTGTCCTTTTCGGTAGCTCCATTTCCCACTTCTACGCACTGCTCGGTCCATCTGCTCGTCAGACTTTTAGTTGACTCTCCTGGTCTTACACGAATGCTGAATAGTTTCTCCACTCCTGGCTTGGATGAGTTGTTATATAGGAAGTGTAGTATAAAAACTTTGGACAGCTCCTCGAAGGATGAGATCGAGCTGGCAGCGAGGTTGTCGTACCAAGCAAGGGCTTCTCCTTTCAAGCTGGAGGGGAAATACTTACAGAGCACTTCGTCTCTATTAGCATAAGCCAAAAAGACTCGGAGATACATTTTAATATGCACGATTGGGTCTCCCGAACCATCGAAAATTGATGTGAAAGTGGGCATTGTGCATTTTATTGGAATCGATAATGAGAGAATTTTCGGGCTCAGGGGAGAGCGATTGACATCATTCATGGCTTGCGTGAGTTTGATCCTGTCGCTTGATTGGATTCGGTTGTCAAAAAGTTCTGCTCGGAGTGCCTTGATTTGATCCAACATTACTTGTTGTAGGCCTTTGCCTCGGCATCCTTCTTCGTTTGGTTACCTTCGCTAAATATCTGCATGCTTGCCTTCGTGTATGCTGGAGGCTCGGTCCTTTTGCTTGATACCGTGGTTCCTTGACCTTTACTGGCGCCCTTGGTCTTGATATGCGTTTTGGATACGGAGGGTTCCTTCGGCTGAGATACGTTGTTTGGACGAGAGTGTCCTTCGCTGCCTCCTCTGTAGTTGGATGCCGATTTTTCTGCCACTTTTTTGTTTGCCTCGGCCAACTGCCTTTTCAGCTTTTTTATTTTTCTGTTTTTCAAAATTAACTTTCTGAATCGTATAGCTCTCGCCGTATTTTCTTCGGTAGGCTGGTGTTCGGGTATGTCATTGTCAGGATCGGACGCTTCGTCCTCCTCTTCGTCGTTTTCCCCATTTTCTTCTTGTATCTGCTGTTGGGGTGGCTCTTCACCCTCTGGGAATCCTTCTCCCTCGGGGCCTAAATCCTCTACATACACTTCGTGCTCGTTTACTGGTTCTCTATGTTGGACTGTGCTAGCCGCCACCTCGGGGGATAACCCTTTACTTGTCGAAAATCTAGTATAATGCTGTCTTGACGATCCGGTTCCTTGCTTCGAGGATCCTACTCGCTGCTTCGGAGCCTGGTCTGATTTCGAAGCCATTCTGGTTGTATCCTGTCAGAAAACAAAAAACCCGTGAGGTCCAAGGCGGCTAGCGCAGTGTACTATGTCGGCCATGTAAGTCTATACACTGCAACGGTTTTATCTGGCGAATTTTAAAGTAGGTCGTATTTGCCCTTTTTAGATATATTCTTAACTGCATGTTTTGTCTTTTAGCCAAAATCATCTTTCTCAATGGTTTCTTTTATTGAAATTTATTTCCAAATATAATAGGAATTTCGAAAACCCTAAAATTAATTTGCACACAGATATTTTTCATAACCGTTTTTCTTAGGGTTAGACTCCATTGTTAAGCGTTCAAAGCAAGAATCAACTACCCCTTTTAAAATCGGTTTCATCACATCAAGGTCTTGAAATTCTTAATGGATGATCTTACCATCTGATGTTGTGCTCAGAAAACTCATAAACATATTAAAGCCTTTAAGGTTCTTTAGACGCTTATGGTACAGGAGCTTCTTTTTGAAAAAACAAGCTTTTAAAGATCTTTGACAAAAGACAAGAAAATATGAAAAGAATTTGAAAACCCTAAATATCACAGGCAAACCCTAAGTTGTTTTAATCATTCCCTGTTTCTAGCGCCAAACTGTACGAGTAGAAAATAT
>JAJJMA010124991.1:2228-18459 GCA_023529015.1 Papaver nudicaule | reverse complement strand
CTTGACATACCAACGCTAGTGGGTTTGACCGGACAATGTCCTAACAAAAGTAAAGCTAAATACTAACCACACCGTTAGCGTCAGACCATCAGGATGATGACACGCGTCCAACTAACTAACGGTTGGCAACGGCTAAATACAGAATCTGATAAGACTAACCCCCTGGAAGGCGATAAGGGCTAACCTAAATAGATTCACTACTCATGACTAGACTCCAGTACATGACATAAATTTTAATTAGTACTTGTAATAACTCCATAATACTCTTTTTTCATTTAAGCACGATACATTAAGTAGAAATTTTATTAAACTACGTTTACAATTGACCAAATTGCAACATCGCAACAAGTGTTTCATATGCTTCAAAGTGGATGAAGTCTACTCCATGATTTTGGTTGAAAATTATTGAAGAATACAACAAAAGATGGAAAGGTACTGAAGTGAGAGAAAAAAAAGGCTTTGTAAAATAGGTGTGACACGATTAGATCTGAATGTAAAAGATATAATTCATACATCAGACCCTACTTCCGGGATAAACCAACCGGACAGACCATAGCCGATTATGTAAGTATACGAATTTTTCTTAATGTTTTTGTGTATTTTTCAGAAGAGCGAGGCACTATTTTTTTTTTAACAGTACCGGAATGGTCGTCAGAATTATGAATTCACAGAAAAAAAAAAGGAATGGAAACATGAAGCGTGTTGGAGACTCTTGAAAGAATATTGTGTAGACTTCAATCCGGAAATTGGCAATGATATTGCTCCTACTCAAAACACTCAAAGAACTCAAAACACTAAAGGAACTCAAAACACTCAAGGAACTCAAAACACCGAACCTGGTCCTTCTCAAGCACAACCTGTGAATTTGGATGAAGATTTTGATGATCTAACAATGCACAGGAGCTCACCATCTACCCCTGGTTCTGAAGCTGGCTCAAACATAGCGCACCGAAGACGTTGGTTCGACCAAATTGATGATGTTAGAGGTCATGGGAGAGAAGCTTTCAAACGAATTGCTCGGGAGGCTAAAGCAGCAGAGAAATCAGATGATAAAATGGATAAACTCATCCACCTTCTTGAAGAAGCGCAAACATAAAGGACTTCAAAGTATGAATCGGAAGAAGAGTTCCTCAAGAAGAATTTGGAAATAGAAGAGAGGAACACGGAAGTTGCTGAGAGGAACGCGCAAATTTCTGCTAGGAACGCGAAAGTTTCTTTAATAATGGCACAAACCAAGCTGACATGAAAATTCTTCGCACACTTCTCCATCAAGTACCACAAGCTGAACGTGCGCTCTACAAAATACGGAGGAACGAGATACTGATCCGTCATGGCTTGACTCCCGAGGAATGATTTATGAGTAATTGTTATGTTTTAATTAGAAGTAGAATTTAAATTTCAATGTAATTATTCCTTTAAGGAATACTCATTCGTAATTTTCTCCTAAAAAGTGTAACGATACATTACTCGAATGAGCGGATTTAAATTTCAATGTAATCCTTTAAGTTATTAATGAAAATTTTATTTTTTTTAAATATGGTGCAACTTGCATGTGTTTTCTGATTTTTTTGGCATGAAATTTGTTCATTTTTGCATAACCGGTGTCCGTAGATTGGTGGTGTAACGTGAGTGTGAGAAAACAGAGTTAGAAACACAATATATTGCCGAAGGTGTCAATTGGGTGTATGAAAAAAAGGTCAACTCGGAAAAGCTATTTAACGCTGAACTATTCAGCGCTCAGCGCTGAACCATTCAGCGTTTTCTCACTTTTTCAGCGCTGAACGGTTCAACGCTTCAATCTTGCTACTACTTGAGCTACTACCATCTGCTAGGAGAGAGAAGTAGTACAGGGGAAAAGACCACAATTTTGGTGGAAGTAGTAGCCAATCTTGACCAAAACTAGTTAAACTCGACTAACTCAGCCGAGTTACTCGCGAGTACTCGAACTTGGCCGACGGACGGGATTAGTTATTCCTCGTCGAGTCCGATTTTTCCGAGTTCTTCGGCCGAGTTCGCCGAGTTTCCCAAATTTTATCCAAAACCAATCGCCGAGTATTCGACCGAGTCCGATTACATGTTAAATTTTTCATATATAAAAAACGTACATTACTGTAATGCCCTTGATTAGTTTGACTAATTACTTGTATTAGTTGTAAACTATTTAGCTAGTTTTGCAAATCATATGAGAAAACTTAAGTTTGTAGTTTGCAAACCCCACCACTACTATCACCTCCACCACCACCACCACCACCAACACTGCTTCCATAACCACCATCTTCCTCCATAGATCTCATTAACTACAAAAAGATCAAAAAATAAAATAAAATTACCCCACAACCATCACCATTGCCGCCTCCACTCCTCCATGGATCTCATTAAGTTGCCCAGAATCGGCGTTTATTCTCCACCGTATCTACCGATTATTGTTCTATGAAACCAGAATCGGCGCATGTAACAGGCTTATAAAAGTCGATTTTATCCGAAAAAAGTTACAAAAACTTTTTCATTTTTTTTTATCGAGAATCGATGGTTATAGCTCTACATATAAGTCGATTCTACATTGATTTTTCATTTTTGAAAATGAAAACAAGAATCGACATATATATCACAACATATGTGTCGATTCTAATTCTAATTTATTTAATCCAAACTCAGAATCGTCACATATGTCGCAACGTATGTGCCGATTCAAATTCAAGGTTTCAATTTGAAAATTAAAACTAGAATCGGCATACAAGTTGCAAGTATAGTCGATTCTAATTCAGGTTTTTCATTTTTTAAAAGTAGACCATAATTGGTGGACATAAGTGTCATATAAGCGCCGGTTCTGGTTTTTAGTTTTTCAAAAATGAAGAGCAATCATTTGATACAATGACCAATAAGCGCCGATTTTAGGAAAAATTTACATAATGAGATTTATGGAGGGAGGAGTGAAGGTGTCCGTGGTGGTGGTTGTGGGGTAACCTTTTTTTTTTTACATAATGAAATCTATGGAGGAAGATGGTAGTTATGGATGCAGCGTTGGTGGTGGAGGCGGCGGTAGTAGTAGCGGTGGGGATGGTTATGGATATTGAAAATGAAGGAAGGGGTAGCTAACTAGGTATGGATATGAAATAAAATTAGGTGTTAAGGCAGTTCCTACGGAAGGAACAAAATCAATATTTGTAATTTTTGATGCCACTAGGGGAGGAACAAACCCACAAAATGGCCTTGCAAACCAATATTAATATTGGTCTGCCACCCGAAAAATAACTAGTGCCGATCGGCACATGTTACACCAACAACTACTCGTCGGCTCGAGTTACGCCGCTCGGTCCAAGTTGGGTATGTCGGCACCACTTCTATATTTGACCGTTGCAACCCCAACGGTCCAAATTCAACGGTCCGCACCTTCTCACCCCATAAAAACCAATTTTTACACTTCAAATTCACACCTTCTACTCCAAAGCTTTGAGTAAAATTTATCTTTAGTAATTTTCCTCTTTTCACACTTTCTATTCCATTCTCTAGCAAATTTCCTCTAGTTTTTTTTTTCTTTTTTTTTGTCAAAAATGTTTTCAAAATGGCAATGGAGAAGAGATCCTCAAGTCATTCGCCAATGTACAACTAGACTAGATTTTGCGACACCATTAGTTGAAGACGCTATTCATCTTGATTTCAAAGGGAAAAAAATGGATAAGGCTGTTAAGAAAATATGTTTGAAAATGACTAAAAACAAAAGAGTATCAAAATTGTGGAGGTTGAGGTAAAACCAGGAAAGAAACGTAAAAGCCAAAGCGGCAACGAAAATTTGAATGTCGTGAAGAAGCATGAAAATTGTATTAAAGAAAACATAATGTCAAAACTCCGTAAGCTTAATAATGGAGGTAAAAAACATGTGTTCAAGCTTGATTTTGTATGAAGTAGATTACGAAATCAAGATAACGAAGTGGAAGTCGCAAATAGTACGTCCTAGTTTTAAATAGTTGTTTGAAATGCACTACTATAAGAATAAATTGATGAATGAAAATCTAATTTCTTAAATCCTTTTTTTGCATTTTTCAAACTTATTATACTCATTACATATTTTTTTAAATTTTATAATCTTGCTCTTATTGATCTTGTACCTGCGGTGAAAAAGGATTGAAGTCGTGTGTCTGGTGCAAGACATATTGTAACAATACATGAAATAAAAATATATTCCCTTCACCCTACGCCATTCTTGTTGTGCTGTAGTTACTACGTCGGCATCAGTTTCACCAGGTATTCTTTCTGCCTTTAATTTCATGACTAAAATCACAAAACAGCTGACGCGCTGGTTGATTTTCCACCAACGTTTTCGCAACCTATCGGCAGAGAGAATTCTCTGGTTTCCATATTCCGCTTCATACATTTCAAATATTTTTTGCCAGAATTCGGACCTCCGGTATGGGTGTTTATCCTTAGTAGGATCATTGTGTAAAAACAAATATATCCTACAAATACATTCATCTTCATCGTCGACATAACAGAAATGACTCCACTTTGGAGTATATTGTGGACTCCCCATGTGAAATTAATCAATTATTGATGAAGAAAAAGTTTTTTGAAGAAGAATTAACAGGAGTTTGAAAGAAACCAAAGGGTTTTGGAAGAAGATTTCGGATTTTGAGAGAGAAGTGATGGATTTGTGAGTTGAAGTGATGTTTAATGAAGAATCCGTTTGCTATTTATGGCAGAAGAACCTATATGACCGTTAGAAATTAGAGGCACAACTTGCGTCGAGAGGCATAGCTTACGCCGCCAGCGGCGCAAGTTGGGCCGAGAGACATAACTTAGGCTGATCGACGCAAGCTATGCCGCAACACAGTTTTATCATAGTGGCAAAACTGGTTTGCCACTCCACCTGGACGAGTAAACCTAATTTATTAACAACATTAATAGGAGGTGCCTTATAGAGTTAATTTTAGGAATAATGATAGTGTAGTCATTTTACAACATTTGGACATCCCATATCCCTTGTCTTTGGATGGGCTTAAAATTTATGGGGCAAAAGCATAAGAAAAAAAAACGCACATGGCCCAAAATAGCTAGGCAGAAATAGATCCCTCCACTTTGGTATAAGGTTGTTCTCTATGGATCAAAAGCAGGGATGAAAGCGACAGATTTTCGTCGCCTATACTCCCCTCTCTCTCCTCTTCCCTCACGCCCACTGCGAAAGCGCAGTGTCCCTCCCGGAACTGGGAGGAAAGCGAGGAAAGCTGTATCGCTCATAAAGCGAGGAAGCTTTCCTCGCTTGCACTTTAGCGAGATAGCTTTCTTCGCTTTCTGGGATGCGAGATAGCTTTCCTCGCTTTCAGTTTGACATTTTTTAATTTACACCCCCTTTACACTGGCTGGCATCGTCGTAGCTATGTGGTTACACCCCGCTTACACTCGCGTTTCCGGCCTCCTGAATAACATTTACACACACAGATAGTTGAGGGTGGGTAGTTGGTCATGGTGGTGTGGTGATGGCAGTATGTTGTGAACAATGGCCGGGGATTTCTTGGCAATAGTTGTATAGTCCAGAAAATTGGCCTGTCTGCATACATGAAGAAATGAAGAAGAATAACATGAGAAAGGAAAACATGCATGTGTCAAATCTTCTCCTTGTGTTAACTAAATGGAGTCCATCAAATCTTAATCATGCTTATTATCATCGTCGCCATTTTTAATCATTTTAGATCATTTGAAATCTATAGATTATCACAGTAATACTGCATAATAGTACAAGCTCAAACATTAGAGTGCATTAGCATCAGATATAGTCTGCATCTAGTTTCTGAATCCATGTCTCATGTTTCAAAAGTTCATGATTAGCATAAGCATCTAGTCAAGATCTTCTCTACAGCTCTACGGTGCATTAATTTGTTTAATCTCTTTATGTTTTTACCCTAGTTTAACTGTTTCATAATTTCTGAATGTTCCTTTTTTGATTAACACATCTCCCTCTCCTCTCTGTTTTCTGATTATCCATCAAGGTTATCATAAGTATTTTTGTTTTATATGTCTAACTAAATCTCTATGGCTCTCCCCAGCGTTTGCAGATTGTTTCACCGTTTGGTCATGGCGTTTGCCCCACATCCAACAATGGCTTTTGCGTTTGATTCCATTGGTGTAATGCTAGTTTTAGCAATGATTCTCAAGATCAAGTGTTTACTTAATAGTTTCATCAGTGTTATGAAAATTCTCTGCATCTCTGTTAGATTCTTGGTTGAGTTAGGAAACCGATCCAGTCAACTTAGTTTCCAACAATTACGCCAATTTCAAAATTCAAAAATTAGTTTCAAAAAAAGGAAACCAAGAAAATTCCCTTGGAATTATGTCGTCATTCTATGGTCCTCTTCCGCCATTCTCTGGATATTCATTATACTCATTCAAACCCAAACCCTAGGAGATATAGGAGAATCCCATATTCTTAGCAGCCAGGAAACTATAAAAACTCAAAAACTCGATAAACCCTTAACCTTCTTTCCAATACAGCCGCTAAAGCCAAAGATAAACCCTAATAACAAGATGGATAGCACTATCTCTGTTTCATCATCAACATCGAAAGGAGTTGTCCAAATCACGGACAAGCTTCAAGAAACGAAACTGGATCAAGAGAAAGGCAAGGAGTATATGGTGGACCTTGATGAAGTGGACGAAGAAGAGGAAGATATGGACATCCAGGTGATAGGTACCATTTTTAGTCAAAACAAAATGACTGAGAGGAATGTAGCTCGTCACCTGAGAAACACCTGGCCTTTCATACCTGCTGATGAGGTTGTGGTGCTAGAGATTGAAAAGAATGTAATGGTCTTCACTGTTAAGAAATGGAGTGCTGTGAAGAAAATATTCAAAGAAAGACCTTGGGCTGTCGATGGTAATTTGTTGATGGTTCATATGTATGACCCTACATCAACATACAAGGAGTTGGACTGGGTGCATCAAGATTTTTGGATCTGGTTACATAACATTTTTCCTGAGCATTACCACCATGAAGCAGTTAAGGAGATGGGAGCCATAATGGGTGAAGTTATTGCTGTGGATCCACCAGTTGGACTACCAGAACCAGGTGACTGTTTTAGAGTTTGTGTGCGCACCAATATTTTTTTTCCATTGCTCAGAGGAATAATGGCAGTTACTGCAGCCAAGACCACAAAGTTCTACAGGTTTTTTTATGAAAAACAGCCTCATAGAGTTTGCAAAGATTGCTATGTCTTAGCACCACATGATAAGAAACATTGCTTGAAGAATCAAGAACTGCATGAAGAACAACATAAAAAGGAGAGAAGAATCACTGCAGCCAAACTCAGAATTGTCAAACAAATTGGGAACTTAGTACCAATGTCCAAGCCCAAAATGTCTGCTGTGAAATACACCCCCTTTGTTCCACCACAAGATGGCTTTAAGATAAGTGAAACCAGCAATACCACATATGAAAACCCAGCTTTTGAGGCAGAAGCTAGCTCAGCTAGGCTAGGCAAAAGATTTAGGGCAACCAGGAATGAGGAGGGAGATATCTCTGGAGATGTTCACTACACTGATGAAACTCGTGAGATCATGTCAATGGACCATGCCTTGGATGTGGACCAAAGTGGTGAAACTAGGAGCAAACCGGAGGGAGAGCAGGTAATCTCAAAACTACATCTCATCTTTCAATCTCGTAAACACTCTGAGTCTAACATTAGTTTCTTTAATTTTACTAGTTCAGTCAACTTTATATCAACTTTCTGCTTTAAATACATCGCTTTAAATTATAAATGCTTTCAATTCCTTTATCTGAGTAAGTCTGTTAGTAATTTAGTGCATCATAATTTTAGATCACACTGCATATTAATTATCCCTCATAAAAATCTAGCTGTAGGAATTATTAGCCAATCATATTTTTATTCATCACCTTCTTTAAGACAGCAGCCAAATATCTACAATCATTGTGATTTCCATTTTAGGATAGTCAATCATTATACCAGGAACCAAAAAATGAAAATTCTCTCATGGAACGTTCAAGGATTTAAGTCCCCTACAACAAGAAACCATCTTAAAGATCTTATAAGGTCACAAGACCCAGACATTATCTTTCTTTGTGAAACTAAATTAGATTCCAAGAAAGTATCCCCATTGTTAAGGCAGTATAAATTCCCAAACATAGCCATTCTAGACTCAGTTGGACTCTCAGGTGGCCTTGTATTAATGTGGAAAAATGGTTTTAGTTGTGAAATTGTTTATAAAGAAAACAATATGATTCATGCCTTAGTACAAGCTGACCCTAGCAAGCCAGAGTGGCTGCTCAGTTGTGTCTATGGTTACTCAAATGCGCAGAAGAAAAAGGCGCAATGGGATTTTGTTCAAGAATTGGGCCAAAACATACAACAGCCATGGGTTCTAATTGGTGACTTAAACATCCACTTGAAGGATACTGTGAGCTCGATTTCTTCCAATACTTCGTGTTCAACAGATGGAGGAGTGCAGGCAATGCTTACCTCAGTGGGTCTCGAAGATATAGGATATGTTGGAAGGGATTTCACATGGTCAAACAACAACGAAGGAACAGGCACAAAAAGATCGAGAATTGATATGGCATTAGTTAACGAAGAATGGACCAACATCTGCATTAATTCAAAGTTATATCATCTCACTCAAATTGGAAGCGATCATTGCCCTATTCTCTTCAACACAGATACTTCGCAAGCTAAACTGTGGAAACCATTTCGTTTTTTCTACACCTGGCTTAGAGACAAAACATGTGCAGTACAGATTGCAACTGCGTGGGAGGTAAATGTTGAAGGTTCTCCAGGATTCAAACTGGCCAAAAAGCTGCAATTCACTAGGCAAGCTCTGAGCTTATGGAACAAGGAGTACTTTGGAGATATAAACGTCAGAGTCAATGAATTACAAGAGCAACTACTTTTCCTGCAATCTCAACCTTCATCTGTGGAGACAAATGAGAAAATCTCTCAAGTCAGCAAGGACATTCAAAGGTGGCATCAGATCCAGTATGAATTCAACAAACAAAGAGCTAGAGATACTTTCATGCAGGATGTCGACTACAACACAAAATTCTTCCATACTACCACAAATCGGAATAGGATGAGGAATAACATAGATAGCTTGAAGAATGGAGCTGGAATTTGGATCTCTAGCAGGGAGGAGATGGCTTCACTCATCACCTCACACTTTAAAGAAATAAGCACTTCATCAAATCCAGTAATCGATACTTCTCATTTCAACTGCATTCCTTCTCTTATCTCAGAGGCAGAAAATGAAGCTTTGCTGGCAATTCCATCATATGAAGAAATAACTTCAACTCTCAAAGGAATGGAAAGCTGGTCTGCACCAGGTCCAGACGGTTTCCCTGCAGGTTTTTACAAGACCCAATGGTCAGTGGTGAGTAATGAAGTGTGCGACATGGTTCAGCAGTTCTTCATAACCAGGTTCATTCCCAAGCATATCAACAAGACATTCATTTCCTTAATTCAAAAAAAGAAGAAGCCTTCAACACCAGTGGACTTCAGGCCAATTGGTCTGTGCAATTCAACTTATAAACTGATTTCAAAGATCATGGTGAACAGGATGAAGCCACTAATGGCCAAAATTGTTGGTCCTTTTCAAGCTGCTTATGTATCTGGAAGATTAATTCAAGACAATACTATTATTGCTCAGGAGCTAATTCACTCAATGAAGAAAGATGATAAGGATGGCGGCTGGCTAGCTCTAAAGCTAGATATGTCCAAGGCATTTGACAGATTAGAATGGGATTTCCTCCAAAAAGTTCTCAGCTGTTTTGGATTCTCAAATGAATGGTGTCAGATGATACAACAGTGCATTTCAACTACTAAGTTAGCAGTTCTCCTCAATGGCACTCCATGTAAAGAATTTCATCCCACAAGAGGAATTCGACAAGGAGATCCATTGTCTCCCTACTTGTTCATACTTGCTATGGAGTTTCTCTCAAGATCTCTAAATGCAGCGCATGTCAACAAGTCAATTGAAGGGTACACCGTAACCAGTGATGCCCCAGCTATTAATCATCTGCTATTTGCAGATGATTGTTTGGTTTTTACTAAAGCTAACCTAGCAAGTGTTAATGCTCTGAAAAACTTGATGCATAATTTCGGCTCTCAATCAGGACAGGTTATTAACTATGAGAAATCCGCCAACCATTACAGCAAGGGAGTTCCAGCAGCTAAATGTGAAGAATTACGACTGTTGCTTGGTGTCACTTACATGGACAAAAAGGAAAAGTACTTGGGGTCTCCTCTCCTAATTGGTAAGTCAAAAATAGACGCATTTGAAGAACTGAAACTATCCTTCGAGAGAAGATATTCAGATTGGCAGTCGAAGTCTATGAATCAAGCAGGAAGGACAACTATGGTAAAACATGTCCTAAATTCAGTTCCTTCTTATCAAATGAGCACATTTAAGCTCCCAAAGACTCTTATTGCTGATCTAGAAAGCTTAGAAAGGAAATTATGGTGGGGCTATAAATCTAATAGAGGTGCTTGTCTCATCTCTTGGGAAGTCCTTTGCAAAGCTAAAGATGTAGGAGGTTTGGCCTTTCGTGATTTAGAAGCTCTCAACAAAGCACTACTTACTAAAGTCGCTTGGAGGATATGTACTCATTCGGATCAACTATGGGTTCGTATACTTAAAGCAAAATACTTCAGTAATGAAAACTTCCTTCATACAAGTGTTGATAAAGAGGATGCTTCTTATGTCTGGCAAGGTATTGAGACTGGTCTCTCCACGCTTAAGATGAATCATTGTTATCTCATCAACAATGGCAAGTCAACACATATATGGAGAGACAAATGGGTAGTAGGTTTAGATGATCTGGTTACTACTCATAATACCATATTTCATCAACTGCAATGGGTATATGAACTTATGTCTCCAGATGGTAACTCATGGAACTCTCAGTTGGTGCATGCTATCTTCTCACCACATGTGGCTCAGAAGATATTGGTTATGTCCATAACACATGATGATGAAGATGTATTAATCTGGAAACCGGCCAAGGATGGCAGATTCAGCATCAAAAGTGCATACAAAACAGTTACTAGGGGACTATACCACACTCCAGTGACGAATGATCCCATTCCAACAAGCACATGGAAGATGTTATGGAAATTCAAAATGCCTCATCGCATCAAGCTGTTTACATGGAAGTGTCTAAAGAATATAGTGGCAACTAAAGTCAGACTTCAAGTCGTCAAGAAGTCAATCAACACCAGCTGTTCAATTTGCAACAATGGAGACGAGAATCTCTATCATCTCCTTCTTGAATGTGACCATGCAAAAGCTACATGGAGTTTTCTGAATATTAATTCAGAGCACATCACAAGGAACTGTAATTCTGTAACTCAGTGGATTATCTCATGGTTTGATCAACTTTCTAACTCCAGCTCTGAAGAACATTCAAAATGGATAACAAGGCTTATGGTTGGCTGCTGGACAATATGGAAAGAGAGATGTGAACATATTTATCAGGGGAAAAAACTACATCCTAGGAATACAGCCAATAGAGCTCAGTATCACCTGAATAACTTCATCTTCAATGGAGAAATCCCATCTCAAAGATATCCCATTAGTGTAGCTAACACAGTGAAATGGCAGCCTCCTTCTGATGGAAACATCAAAATCAATACTGACATTTCTTTCGATCAGAGCTGTAACATTATTGGTATTGGACTAATATTTAGGAATTCTGCAGGTGAAGCAGGGGGTGCCAAGGGATGTACGCATGAAGGAGTTCTAGACCCGGAGGAAGGGGAGTGCATGGGAATCAAGGAGGCGCTGAATTGGGCTACAAAGCTGGAACTGAAGACGATCCAAGTGGAAGCTGATGCAGAGACAGTGGTGAAGTCCATCAATTCTGATTACCCGTTAGTTCGTTGGGAGAACAGGAAGCATATTAGAGATATTCAACTTCTAATGAAGTCTTTTGATTTTTGTTCAATTTCTTATGTCAAAAGGGATGCAAATGGAGTAGCCGATGCAATCTCAAAAAAGTGTCGTAGAGAGTCTTTAAATTTTGAACTCCTAGATAATTTCTATCCTTGGATCAACGAACTTGTCCTTAAGGATTTGAGATGTATTAGTTAATTTTGATGAAATAAAGCTTCCTTTATCAAAAAAAAAAAAAGAATAACATGAGAAAAACGAAATCTACAGGATTCATTAAATAGGAATTAGGTCGTCATCCATTTGGCATTTCTAATCCCTTAAACAAGAATTATGATGAACTACAAAATCAAATGTAACATAGATGAGCTGATTTGAAATAAAAACAAGGAAAGTTTAGTAATTACCGTTCAAATATCCTTGAGGAGTACTGATACCTTCCTCCTCCTTTGATCATCTCCAGACTACAAAAAGGAAATCAAGATATTAATTAGAGATTTCGTCCATTGATTACATGTTGGTGAAAAAACCAGACAGATTAAAAAAAAAAAACAAGATTAGGAGTTGGAGGAGAGGGTTTGATTACCTTGAGAAGAAGCTGCTACGGTTTGGGGGAGAAATTCTTTTTCTTGGAACTGATTGATCTCTGTGTCTCTCTCTCTCCGGTATCTGTGTCTCTCTCTCTCCGGTAGAAAAAAACAAAGAGAAGAAGAATAAGTGAAGCGATATAATCTATATCGCTTTGACTGGTTTTGACCGATATAGCCTATATCGCTTCACCTGAGCGATATAGCTTTCCTCGTTGAACGAGATGGTGCCTCCATAGCAAACAGACGTCCGGGAAGGGCACTGGAGAAACCCTGTTGGGATGATTTCTCTCACCTCCATAGAGAACGGCCTAAGTTCAAGAATAATTTTGCATTAATGTAAAAAAAAAAAAAAATATTAATGTAAAAAAATTGCAAAATTGTGATGCACACTCAATGGTACATAGAGCACGTGGTACATAAGCATACTGTATATTGTGGTCCTTTTCTGTAGGGTCAAGTATCCTAGTCTTAGCTATAGATTGGATCATACTTTAACATCATCTTAAACAACCAAACAATTACTCCATAATAAAGTGATTACTACTCAAGTGAAGTCTTCTCAAACCTCAACTAATTCTCATTATAAAAATCTCAGTCTCTAGATTCAAAAACCCATTGACATTGTTGCAACAAAACAAATAACCAGACCCTTTGATCTCTCAGAAAAATCTCATCTTGCTGAATGAACAATGAAATTACAGTGTTCAGACAAAAACCCAACTCAAGTTTTTAGCTAGTGAAATGACAGTCATATGGGTTTCTGAGATAGTAACTGATAAAAGTGGGAGCTTGAAAAATGAATGTTTAAAGTAAAAAAGTGAACTTTTTGATTCCAACTTTGCAGAGATTTTGGATTTTGGGTTTTGATTTGTTGAGTTGGAAATACACACACAAAGTTTAGAACAAAGAATCTTATTTTGGTGAAGATTTTAGTAGTAGTGGTAGGGCTTTTCAACTATTCTTCTGTTTGTGTTTGATTGGTGTTGTTAGATTATGGCTGCTACTACTGGACTCCAAAACCATCAAGGAGTTTCAGAAATTCATCTTAAACATCAACTTGCTGTAGCTGTGAGGAGTATTCAATGGAGTTATGCAATCCTTTGGACTCCCTCTACTAAGAATAAAGGGTATTGTTCCATTTTCTATGCCTCAGTCTTTAGTATTCAACGTGTTTGTTTGATTTTCTCAATGAGATTTTGATGTTCATAATTTTTTTGGAGTGCCAATGAAGAAATTTGCAATTGAAATGTGCTTAGTGAAGTAAGTTTAATCTGGTTGAAGTTGATGGCTCTCCTACTTTTTCTTTCTTGGTATTGCTTTATTCTAGTTCTTATTACCAACTCATATTTGCTACTCAAATTCAATCATTTTGGGGTAAACATCATTGAGTATGATGTAAAGTTACTGTGCTTGCTTGATTTGGGATTTTCCACTTGATACTGTTTGTTGGAATATTTTTTGGCATTTGAGTTCAAATTTGTTGAATGGGTTGGTTTACTTTTTCAGGGGTTTGGAATGGGGTGCTGGTTACTACAATGGAGATATAAAGACCAGGAGGACAGTACAACTGCAACATATGGAAATTAGCGCGAATCGTTTGGGTATGCAAAGGAGTGAACAATTGAGAGAGCTGTATGAGTCTCTTGCAGTAGGTGAAAGTAACCAACACGCGAGGAGACCTTCAGCTTCATTGTCTCCGGAAGATCTGTCGGATGCGGAGTGGTATTACTTAGTTTGTATGTCCTTCACATTCAATTCTGATCAAGGGTATGTTCTAACTTTGTTTTTTAGGTTTGTTTGTATTGTTTTTTATTCTCCTTATTGTTTTTTTATATACCAAAAATGCTCCCGTGCTCGTCATTACTTCGATCTGCTGTACTAAATTACAAATTGGTAATCCTAGTCATGTGGTTATTATACTTTTAGCTTAACAAGATTATCGCTAGTTCGGTTATGACTAATGCCCGTTCTCATTACCAGCTTGCCAGGAAGAGTATTCTCAACCGGTCAACATATTTGGCTATGTGATGCTCATTGTGCAGACAGCAAAGTTTTCATTCGATCTCTACTTGCAAAGGTTGGTGTCCTGATCTAATTTTGAAATCTCAGCTGAAAACTATTATGACCCAAAGACTAACTTCTTTCTCTTCTGTCTCCAATTTGGTGCCTGTTGCACTATTGGACCGAATACAATTACCTTCTGCAGAGTGCCTCCATTCAGGTAACTCATCAATCAAAATATAATCCCGATCTTGTCTGAACAATGTCATTTTTATGATTCATTGTAGTGAATTGTTTATTCTGTTATTGTCACTGGTCAGGCATTCTGGCATTGTAGTTCAGGTAATATCTGTATGAAATCTTATGGTTTGATAAGTCCTCTACGGGTATGGTTTTGTCAGTAATGCTGAATCTTGAAACCGCCAATAGCTATAAAAATTGATAGCTTCTGCTAAAGCAGTAATAAGAAGTAAAAACTCAATGTTTGAATTAGTACAACATTCTTGGTTAAAAGTAAAGTTAACGCCACGTATTTGAATTGTAGACTGTCGTGTGCTTTCCTTTCTTGGGCGGTGTGCTCGAGCTAGGCGTGACAGAATTGGTAACATCTTGCTTCATATTCTTACAACAGATTTCATCTAATGATCTAGCAGTTTTCTTATTATTATTTTGTTATCACAAGGTTCCTGAAGATCTTGCTTTGCTTCAACACGTTAAAACTGTCTTCATGGAATTCAAGAAGCCTAGTTGCGCTGCAAAATCTAGTCCGAATGGAGATAAAATCGGTGATGATATTTTGGGCACTGAAATTATTCATGAGATAGTTGATACTGTGGCAGCATTAGAATGTGGAATTCAACACGATTCATACTATCTCCCTCCATCCATTCTGAAAGAAGAAATTGAACTTCATCAAAATGGCGTAAACACGGTTATTGATGAAGATTTAATTGCAAACACTCCTAGTTCAGATGATTGTGAATCGGATGAACATGCTGAAGATTCCTACATGATGGATGGTGTAAATGCCGGTGCTTCTCAAGTTCAGAGCTGGCAATTTTTGGGTGATGAATTCGAACATAGTAACGGGATGCATGGTTCAGTAAGTTCAGGTGATTGCATATCTCCGACATTTTTGAATCAAGAGAAAACATCTTCCCAGCTGAAAAAAGTAAACAGTGTGCAAGGGCTTGAAGAATGCAATCATACAAAGTTCGACGATTTGGATCTTGGCACTGATGATATGCACTATAAAAGAACTCTTTCTGTCATTTTCAAAAGTTCCAATGAACTGGTGATGGCACTATGTTCTAATAGTCGTAATCATAAATCCAGTTTCAAGAGATGGAAGCGGCGAGGCTTAGTGGGTTATCATAAGAATAAAACTGGAACACCACAGAAAATGTTGAAGCAAATTTTATTTGATGTTCCTCTGATGCACAGTGGGGCATATTTGAAATCAAATGATGGAAAAGAAGTTGAAAATGGGGTTTTGAAATCAGAAGGACGTGATATTGCTGTAGGCCACGAAAGAAAAGAAGAACTTGATGACAAGTTTCTTGTTCTCAGATCGTTGGTTCCGTCTATAAACAAGGTATGTTCTCAGGAGTTCATGTGAAATAGAATGACTACTCATTGTAAATTCGAAGTTCAATAGAGACTGATATTAAATTTTTGCCTATTTCATTGCAGTTCGATAGGACATCTCTCCTCAATGACACGGTAGATTACTTGAAAGAGCTCGAGAGAAGGGT
>JAJJMA010124985.1:0-11672 GCA_023529015.1 Papaver nudicaule | reverse complement strand
CTGCATAAAGTTAACAATATCAGAAAGAATCTAATGGTATTAATGGGTTGTGTACGGATTAGGTCATGTTTGGTTTAAAGGAGAGTTACAGGGTATGTTACATATATGTAATGAATAATCGAGTGGGGGGGCAGATATGAATTGAATAAGTATCATTTCTTATGTGTTTTCTCTCAAGTTTTTTATTTTATTCCTCTCTAATATGAATGCTTAATTATTTTGTTATTTATTACTCCCTCCGTCCCCATAAATTGAGCTAAAATGAAAAACAAAGTAGCTCAATTTATGTGGGACGGATAATCCCTCTTACTTAAGTTGTGATCTTATCACATATGGGTCTCAACATGTGTTGATTGTAAAATGAAAATTATCATGCCGTCATCTTCTATAATTAGTTGAAATCTCTTTTACGTTAAATTTCACTCTTGACATGGATTAATTCTTCTTAAAAAATTTCAAGATTCTCAAGAAAGACTAAAATTTGAATTAAAAAAACAACTATTTAAGTGTATTGCTTATCCTTAAAAAAAAAAAAAAAAAAAAAAAAAAAAAAAAAATTTGGTTTTTGGCAACCAAGATTTCAGTGTATTTTAGTCTTACTTATTTTGTTATTACCCTTTGCAAATTTCTGAATTCGTTGCCCCATAATATGTTGCCCAAGATTTAGTCTTGGCAACCTTTGTCAGAGCCAAGCCGGCCATCTGATCCAATTTCCCTACATTACGTACGCTGATTAGTAAAGCCAATAGTACAAATACTTCTACACACCCATGATCATCTTTTATCATCAGAATAAAGAGGATTATGAGTAGGAAAATATTTATACTTCAACACCTTAACCCTGGTTCAGTCAAGATCATCCTTCATCTCACCAAATTTTTTTTTATTTTTTTTTTTTATTTTTTTTTTTTATTTTTTATGCTAAAGATAAATTTTCGATTAATCAAGAAAGAATTGAATCCAAACAGAGTTGATTGGCGATAATGTCAGGTGGAACATCATCCCAATGTCTCGACACACTAAAGCGTCTACAATACTTGGCAAGCTGATCAGTTGCTTTATTACATTTCCTAGAGATAAAACTACACTACAAAGACATAGCAATACTTAGTAAACTCAAAGCGTCAAGCAAAATGTCTTCATTTTCCCATGCTATGGAGTGCTCTGTTCCGTTGATGTAGCGATTCATTCTGTATTACAACCTGCTTCATTCCCTTCTCCTTGCACCAATTTGCAGCCTCAAGAAACGCCAGACACTCTGCTTGCTCCGATCTCACTATTCCATCAAGTCTTTTGGTCCTTCCACCTTTCCAGCAACCTGCAAAATCACGACAAATTAGTGCTAATCCCATAGTTTTATCATCTTTCATATACGAGGGATCACAATTTATAGTGAGGTAAGGTAAAGTAGCAGGAGACCATTTCTGGTAAGATGATACTAGGTTTCTCTTTGTATTACTTATAGTGCTCTTACTATGCCTATTATGCAACTCAGCTAGATAAGTGGCAAAAGTAATAGCTCGTCAAGTTGTTTGTTTTGGGCACAAATTTTCATTTTCTTTCACGAAAGTGCACCTATCATTCCATATGCACTAAGACCATAGCCATATTAAGCCAGTTATCAAAATTATCTGAGTCTTTGTGTTGCATCATCCATCCAAACTGCTCTAGAAAATGAACAGAAGAAGATGATGTGCTTAACTGTTTCATCATGTTGGCCACAGATGGGACAGACCGGGTTAATAACACTGCACACCATAGACAATCTTGCTCTTGTAGGAACTAGCTGTCTTAAACACTTCTAAAAGAAATGTTTGACTCTAGGCCATGTCTCAATGCCCCACACTTCGTTCCATTTGATATTTGTATCTTGAATCTTAACTGATAGATTGAGATTACTGAGCTTATCACTCATCATCTTATTGTATGCCGACTTCAAGGTGAAATTCCAACGTTTAGTCAACTTCTAAACCAGTTTATCTTCAGCTGCATTAGGTACCCTCATCTTAAGAATAAGGTCTGCAACATCTTGTGTGAATAAGTGAGTTATCAGCTGTACACTCCATGATTTTGTGTCTGCATCTATAAGTTCATTCACCCAAATAAAATCTTCACTGTCACCTGCATTTGGATTAGGAGATGGAGGTTCATTTAACCCCAAAATCCAAATATTAGTCCAAATCACTATTTTCCTTCCATTACCCAATCTCCAACAGCTATGTTGTCTGATAAAACTTAGACTGCGCTGAATACCCTTCCAAACCCATGACGAATCCGTTTGTTCAGTTGTAAGAAAGATGTTACGATTCATGTATTATTTGGCTCTGATTGCTTGAAACCAAATTGCATTTGGGTTATCAATCATTCTCCATGCATCATGTGCAAGTAGTGCTTTGTTAAGAACCTTCAAGTGTCTAAATCCCATATTCCCAACATCCACATGCATGCATAGCTTACTCCATGAGGTGAGATATATCTTCTCATCAAATCCCCACCAAAATCTACTCTGAAGTGAATCAATTCTCGCAATAATTCCAGTTGGAATCTGCAAACAACTCATAGAGTAAGTGAGAATGGTATTTGTAACAGTTTTGATCATCTTTGTCTTACCACATTGTGAGAGAGTTTTGCTTCTCCATACAGACAATCTGCCATCAACCTTTTCCACCAGATTTTCAAAACAAGGAATCTTTTCTTTGCCTATTAGTAGAGGCATACCAAGATATTTCTCATTTGGGTTCATGCGTTGAACCTTTAATCTTCTTGAAATAAGTCTACAAAATCTGTTATGGAGATGAGTGCTGGAATTTACGCTTGACTTCTAAAAATTAACCAACTGACCTGACGCCTTACTGAATTGCTCAATTATCTGTAGTATATTGTTAGCATTGTGCAAATCAGCATTTGGGAAGAGAATGCAGTCGTCTGCGAAGAAAATATGAGAGATAACAGGTGCAATGGGGCTAATCTGACGCCTTGGATACGTTGTTCATTTTCAGCAGCTAGCAATTGTCTCGAGGATGCTTCCATCGCAATGATAAACAGGTAAGGGGATATATGAACCCCTTTCCTAATACCCCTTTTTGGTTGGTAATCCTCACATGGTGCACCATTTAGAAGTATCGATATCCTTTTAGTGCTTATACACTGCTTTACCAATTGGTAGAATTCCTCACAAAAACCCATCTGCAGCATCACATCAATTAGGAAAGACCACTCCAAGCGATCAAAAGCCTTTGACATGTCAAGCTTTAATTCCATAAGTTCATTACCCTCTTGTTTTTTCTTCATAGTGTGTATTATTTCTTGTGCAAGTAGGATATTGTCTGATATTTGTCGGCCTTGTACGTATGTTGACTGTAGAGGTGATATGATTTTATGCATGATTCTCTTCATCCTGGACGCCATTATCTTGGAGATTAATTTATATGTAGTATTGCACAACGCGATCGGATGGAGATCAGATGGAGTTTGCTTATCCTTCGTTTTGGGTATCAAAGAAATGTTTGTCTTATTCAGTTCTGCACCATGTGTATGATATCATCTCCCACTATATCCCAATGCGATTGGAAACAACCTGTAGGAAATCCGTCAGGCCCTGGAACTTTACAGGGCTTCATACTTTTCAGCACTTGTCGTATCTCGTCGACATTTGGGACACGTATTATAGCAGCATTGTCATCAGTAGTCAGGGAATTTGGAATACACTGAAGGATGGCATTATTCCTAACTGGTACCACTGTGGTATGAATGTCCTTGTAATGAGACACAAGAAGATCTTGTAAGCTTTCCCTTGAGCTACACCAATTACCTTCCCTATCCTTTAGAGCAGTGATGTTGTTTCCAGAACGCCTTCTATTAGCACTAGTATGATGATATTTTGTGTTCCTATCTATCTCCATATAATACTCATCACGAGATTTCTGCCCCCAGAAGTCACTTTGAATTTGGTGCCAATGCTCAATCTCATTCTACTTCCAGAACAGCTGCCCTATTAGCATCACTAGATGTTTGTTGTTGTGCTAGCTCCAGCTTTTGATGCAATACCTGGATGTTGCTGTGTATGTTCCCAAACTGCTCACGGTTCCACTTCGCAATGTTCTTTCTTGCATACTGCAGTTTCCTTGATACCTGTACTGCTATTGAACCATCTACCTCAATCTTCCAAGCATCGGAAACTAATGGTTTTAGAGTGTCATCTTTCTCATAGTATTGAAAGTACTTCCAGTTCCTTCTTGTATCATAACTAGCATCACTCGTATCTAGTAGTATAGGGCAATGGTCTGAACCCAGTTGAGGGAGGTGAATGACCCTTGAATCTGGGAAATGAATCATCCATTCATCATTAGTTACGACTCTATCTAGTCGTGCTCTACGAATACCTATACCATGAATGTTACTCGTCCAAGTATAAGGTCTACCAGTGTAGCCCAAATTCTCTAAGCCTGCTCCCAGAATCATATCAATTACGGTTGGTGAAGTAGAAGTAGAAGTATTTAAATCAGAAGTATTTGCCAAGTTTGCCAGCTCTTTATTAGAAAAAGTCACATTTAAGTCCATAATCAGAACTCATGTATGGTCGGGCCAAGTTGGTTGATGTATCTCCATTGTATCTGTTTTTCGTCAGGATATGGAGAGCCATACATACAGGTGAGAACCCACTCCGGCTTAAAAGATCTTCTCGTACCAAGCAGTTTATAATCCATGTGTCATTTTTAACTATTTCAAAATGAAAGTCATCTTTCCAAAGTAGAATTAAACCACCAACAGCTCCTCTAGGCAGGATCAATTTTCTATTTGGGAAGTTAAGAGGTCTCATCAAATGTTGCATTCTTTGGGTAGACACTTTTGCTTCTGATATGAATATTACATCTGGGTCATAACTCCTCATTAAGTCCCTTAGATGATCCCTTGTAAGTTTTTTAGCAAATCCTTGGAAATTCCATGACAGAATTCTCATGGCTACAGAAGAAATCTTTAACAAGTATCTATAATCAAGGGTGAGGGATAATGAACTAGGCTTGAGACTTGGTCCTTTCTTGCAAGTACAACTGGTGTTCCTAAGGAATGCTGATGAACTTAGACTACTATGATGCAGACTAACTAAATGCGAGCCTAAACAGGATTCAGTCCTATAATTATATAATGGGTTTGAGCAATTTAAAGGAAATGAAATGAATGCGGTATTAAAAGTAAATGATATATGAGATTATTACAATAGATTAAACTGTGATTAATGCAGGTATATGAAACAATGCATTTTGAATCCAGAATCAATTTACCTCTTTTTTTAAACGACCTAGTATGATTATGCAAATGAATGCATAGAAATAAATGACCTGGTTTTCCTAAATGTAATTGATTATCACTAATGAAATTAATACGAGCATTCCTAGACAATGATGATGTATTGACCGTGAATAAAAGACCTTTTCCTAGAGTGAATGAATGAATGCTACACCAAAGACAGGTACTAACTTTAATAAGTGCTACACCCTTTTTTTTTTCTTGTTTTGTTACACCATTAAATGATCTGTAAAGATTGAAGTTTGAGCCAGTAACTGAAAATATAGAACGTCCTAAATGTTGCGGTAATAACTGAAAATAATCGGGTAACGAAATTGATTTTATTAGGAGAGTGATATGATATACCTGATCTCCCTTAGCATTTCTGAATGTTCCACCCCTTCAAAAACTTTGTTCACTTCCTTTGTGGCATTGTTCATTGGAGGGAGTTCCTAGGACCTTCAGGATTGTGCATTTGGGTGGCAGGTTCATTGACAATGTTGCTAGTAAGCCTAGAACGTTTTCTTGACCTAGTGGGTTCATCACATATCATTTCAACTTCTTGGATTGAAGAGCTTGGTTCAACAATCCTAATACCATCATTTGGTGGGATGAAAGAAGCATACTTGACATTTGTTCTCCTAGGTTTATGACTAGGTATAGAGAGGGTAAACATCACAGTCTTTGGCTTCATAAAATCTCCGAACTTATGGGGTTTGTCATGGAGTTCTTTAAGCAGGGCTGCATTCTTCTTACATTGCTTAGCATCATGAGGTTTGATCACATAGCATCCTTTACACAGTCTATGAGGTTTCTTCTCATAAAAGTAGTTGTACCACTTAGTAGTATTAGCCGCAGTAATGGCCATTGCACCTCTAATCAAAGGGTGTGCTATATTGAGTTTAACACACACTCTAAAAAGATCTCCAGTCTCTGGAAGTCCATTTGGTGGATCAAGTGCAACTACCTCTGTGTGAGTATGAAATCTGCATGAGCACTTTATACCCAACAATCTACAGATCTTAATTGAACCACATGTTCAAACGTATATCATGCATAATACGAAGATTAGAAGAATGATACCGAAGCTAGCATCATATGTAAATAACAAAACATAATAGCATAACTATGAATTATATTTCTTCTTAACTAGTACATGGATATGATCCTAAGGAGCTTGGGGAGATACAAACCTAATCTCACTCTCACCACTTAGGTTACACCAAAAATCCAACCCTTACAATGTTTCTCGAGCTCGCCTTATATAGGCCGAGTCTGAGTGGTTTACAGCTAAGAGCAAGGGCTATGGGTAGAGTGCTTTTGCACTCTATCACTTTCATTTTGAAAGAGAGACTACCCCAAAGTGTGAGAAACTGACCGTGGAAAGCTAAAAACAGGGGGCTAAGCGGCTGAAGTTCAGCCGCTTGAAAAAAACAAAAAAACAAAACGGGTAAACTTTAACCGTTTTACTATTAAAACTAAAAAAAAAAAAAATAGTAATATTTAAAAAATGGGACCCGCTTAAAATATAAACAATGATTAATTTTACTTTTAAAATTAATTGGGACCCACTTTTAAATGTTAAAACCTTACAAACGGCTGATGTTTGGCCGTGTGGTTTATTTTTTCAATAGAAACGACTAATCTTTTGCCGTTTTGCCTGTTTTTCTTTGAGGGGCTAAACTTTAGCCGCTTAGAGTAGACTTTCACCCACTCTTTCATATGAAAGCCTGATAGACTTTGGGGGAAAAGGGGATGAAAGTGGCCCATTCTCTACCCATAGTGGAAGCAGATTTGCCCATTTGCTCACACTCTTTCATTTTGAAAGAGTTACTCTTTCATTTTGAAACCCCCATAGCCCTTGCTCTAATAAGACAGACTACTCAATCATGGTGGTGTCAGAGCTTGTCGAGTAAGGCGGCTCCTTCGGTGAGATCCTTCTGAAGATGCCTTCGCACTTCTGTCCTTCGATGACTAGTACGAGTCTTTCTTCGCCCGTCTCTTCCTCGAGGTCACCCTGTGGTCTATTCCCGAAGTATGGCGGTGCACCTCTTGGAGGGGCTCAGCTCCTCCGATCCTGACACGTGTCTCGAGGATGTTTTACCCTCCACAGTTTGCCTCTTTTCTTGTCCGAAGGTCGTGGAGGTTCGGAGAAGAAAACCCTTGTTGTTTCACCTTCTTCGACACGTGTCCAGTATTCAGTTTCCTTAACTGACACACGTTGCTTTAATGGTTTTTCGATACCCTCGCCCTTTCTACCTTCTACCTGCTACGTCGGTTTCACATCTCTTTATTTAAACCTGTTTGCCCTCTCTTTTTCTCTTCTTACTCTCTTTAAACTTTTTCGCCGCTCTCAGAGGTGTCTCAGCCTTCAGAAACCCTTTCTTCTTCAACTCCTTTTCATGATTTTTCCTCCACTCATGGTAAGCTTTGTTGATTGTCTTTCGTTGTGTTTTTTCCTTTCTTGATTCCTATCTTATGATCTTCTATCTTCTTCTTTTGTTCCCAGGCTCCTCTTCTTTTGTTCCCAGGCTCCTAAGAAGAGTATTCTGTCTGGCGCTGGGTTTCCTCGTAAAATGGTTGATCCTCAGAATCTCAACTGGGAAGAAAGAGCAAAAATTTATGGCTTAAACATGGATCTTTTTCCCTGTGAGAGACTGGGTAGGGTTAACTTGTCCCCTGAACTACTTTCTACACATGGGTGTAGTGATAAAAAATTGATCGTCTCCGGCGAGCATCTCGGTGCCGGACTTCCTATTCCCTTGTACAATCTGGCCAATCCCCTTTTCTACGAGATTTATTCCAAGATTAGCCCTCCTTGTGGTGTAATGCACCTGAATGGTAATTCTATTCGAGTTATCCGCGAGTGGGTGGCTCGTTCGGAGGGCAAGTCGTATTATTACGAGGATCTTCCCGAAGAGCTTATACATCCACTGAGTTTATGGACTGCTGAGAATTTTTCCAAATATTATAAAGTGAAGAAGAGTTTACTTAAGCAGGAAGCTCCTTGGAGCGTGAGCCTTGGCAAGGTGGCTAACTCTAAGCATGCTCTGGGTGATGTGGATCTTTCTGGTTCTAATACGAATTCTCTTCTTCGTCATTCCAGCGATGAAGTGTGGTTCTCGAAGCATGTGCTTATCGAGGGTCCAGTTCTCTTTGGATATGAGGACGAGTTGAAGAAAGTCGAGCGAACAAAATTCAAGGATGGACACAATCTTTCTATTGTCGAATTCTACAAGATTCACTTCTCCGATGAGGAGCGTAAGAAATCTCAAGAGAGGATTACCACTCTTAAATCGAGGGTATAACAAGGTTGCTTTTTCTTTGATTACTTCTTCTTAATCATTTGCTCACATTTTCTCAATTGTTTTTTTCTGAAAGCAGAACAAGAGAAACAGAAACAACAACAAACCCTAGGGCAGGTTGGTGATCCGAAGAAAAGGAAAAGGCCCTCGAAGTCGACTAATGCTGAAAAGGGGGAAGGTGGTCAGGTGATAAACACTATCTGCCTCAGTTAGGCGATAGGTATGGATACTTGCCTCTGTTTAGAACTTGACAAAATGACTACTTTTCAGTAGAACGAGGTGATTGTTGTTAACGATGGTAGGATGGCGTTTTCGTTATGTGATCCCGAACGGGAGAAGGTTGCCACTGGAGGCTCGGGAAAGAACATTGTAAAGGCTACTACCAGAACTGTGGGATCGAAGAGGTATGCTACCAGAGATGCTGGTAAAGGTGTAACTATCTCTTCCCATGTATCCGTCGAGGATGTGGGCGATGAAGAGACCGAAGACGAAGAGAGAGAGAGAGGAGCCTTTGAAAAGGTTAAGGAAAGGTCCTGTGAATAAGCATCTTTTTCAGGGGTCTGCTCCAATGCTGCTTCCCAAAATCATGTTCGTACCCAAGAGCCTTCTGCCTCTTCTTCCCTTGATGCTTGCACTGAAGTTCGTACCCAAGAGCCTTTAAATGACCGTTTTGTGGGCGCTTCGTTGGGTCGACAATCACGGTCTGTTTTAGGGGCCCCTTCGGCTCCTATTAGCTTTGTGCAGAGACCTTGCTCTGAGGTGGAGGTTCAAAAGTTCTTGGAGCGAAGTTCCCTTCCTGGTCCGTATGCCGAAGACATTGCTAACCATCTGAAGGTGTATGCAAAATATCCTCAGAATTGCCAGCTCGACCCCTCCGTTGCCAAGTTTATTTCTCAAGCCTTTTCTGGTTTCTGGGATAAAAGTACTCTTGCCTCGGCATGGACTGTTCATCAAGCATTTGTCGAAGCTGTGAGTGTGTCTTCGATGGTCTGTTGTCCGTGTGTTGCTTTTGCTTTGCCTAATGGTGTACTTTTTTTATTTTTGTAGCATCGTCATCATGGAATGTTTTTGTTGGACTTGGCCCACGCTCAAGGTCTTGAGATTACTCGCCTTGATGAAGATGTTGTTCATTTACAGCAGGAGAAGAGTGATCTTTCAAAGGCTCTTGAGAAGAGCAGAGGTGAGTGTCTGACGTCCGAATGTCTTTGGTGTCCCTTTTTTTTCTGGGTAGTTTTATGATTGATTCCTCTTATTGCTATCAGGTGATGTGAAGAGTTTGGGGGAACAACTTGAAAAGGTTGTTAATCAACGAGACTCTTATTCCGAAAGCTTGAAGGCTCAAAAAGAGCTGGTTTCGGAAATGGATTCCAAGTTGAAGGGAAAGGATAGTGAGCTTGGGCTTTTGCGAAGTACTTGCGAGGAAAAGGATGGCAAGATTGCGTCTTTGAATGAGGATATTTTAAAGTTGAAAGAGCATATTGATGAAGAAACTGAGCGAACAGCTTTGTTCAGTCGCCAGCATGCCCGATTTTTGTTTAGGGATTTCGGGATGCGGCCTCCCTTTTATAGCCTTGGTGTGAATGATCCTGGTACTTCGCTGGAGTCCGATAATGAGCTAGTTCCTGCCACAGATGTCAAGGCGATAGTGGCGCAGTTGCTAGAGGAGAGAGTTGAGAGTTGAGGAAGATCTCGAAGAAATGGGTAGCGAAAATGGTGAAACTGATGGTGAAGATGTGAGAGGGGGGGATGAATTAGTGGAAGATTCTGGTAACAATAATTAAAGGGGCAAAAGGTCGAATGAGGGAGGGGATGGGATGGCTGAGGAGAAAGAAAAGAGCCTCGAAGAAAATACTGGTACCGAAGGGTTGACTAAGGAATCCGCGAATGATTCTGTCGAGGCTTCTGGTAATGATGCTGAGAGGGATGTCGAGGCTGGTGGCCGAACCGTTGATACTACCACCGATAGCGCTCCCGAGGCTGTTGCCTCCCTTGCGAAGGATGGTAGCGAATCTGCTATTCCAATTTCCATGACTGACCCCGAGGATGTTCAAAAAGTGGATGACGTTATTAAGGAAGTTGTTTAAGATGCTAAGTAGGAGATGTATCCCTTCTGTTGCCTTTTTGGTGCTTCTCTTGTTGCCTCTGCCTTTGTATGTAGCTCGTCAGACTTTGCGTTTCTTGCTTCCTTTTGCATGATGTAATTTTGTTGTTGAATTATGTACTTTTGCTTTGTTGCCTTCGTTTGCTAGTTGATGTGTAGCAAAGCGGATGTATTTGCAAGTTTTTTTTTTTTTTTTAATATACTTTTGATACTTAACTCGTTTAGACGAGAAGTTGCCGCTGCAATATTTTTTAGGCTCTTATGGTTGCTCGGGGTGAAACTCCGGGGCTTACTTCGATGTGGGAGATAATAAACCAAGCCAGTGAGGGCTTGTGGATCACCCTTCCCAAAGGCTTTGAGCTACATGCACTGGTTTCAAGCAAACTGAAAAATGAGGGGTACCGAAATACTACCAACTTTTCGTTTTGGCTCGTGAGTCTTATGGTTTAAGTTTGGACGATCTCAAAAATCAATATCCAAACTCTAATAACCGGAGTTGTGATCTTGGTGATCAACTCTACAAAGTTGGGACTTTGGAGTTAAACTCTACGGCTATTGGATAACGTACTACTTGGTGCTTTAATTATATTATCAGAGATATAATGCGGAAAGTAAAAGCACACAAGACACCAGAGATTTTTTTAACGAGGAAACTGCCTTGCAGAAAAACCTCGGGACCTCGTCCAGATTGAACACCGCCCAGTACAAACTGACTACAAACGCTAGCCTACTATAAGACTTCGGTCTGGGATGTAGCAGAGACTAACTCAAGCCCTCCAAGCGAATTGGCTACTGTCGCCTTCCTTACGTCTCAAGATCCCCCACAGATCGTCACGCACTTGATTCCTCCAGCTGACGTCCTTTACAGGCCTAGGAGTTGCTTTGACCGCTGTCAAAGGCTTGTGTCAGCAATACTGGCTTTGCAACCTAATTGTTGACGTATGGTGTAACTGTCCTCTATCAGTTTACCACACACAAGA
>JAJJMA010124984.1:0-13126 GCA_023529015.1 Papaver nudicaule | reverse complement strand
CAGGCACATCCAATGGAGTAGCAACATAACCCTCTCTTATATCCCCTGTTATGAGCTGTGGCCCAAAAGAACATCCACCAGGATGAACAACATCTCCTTCAGAAGCTACAACAAACCCATCTATTCCCTTGCCGACAACTACATACCAGGTATCAGGACGTGCTGTGAAAAGTTCTTGAAGAATGGGATTGGAAATGACAAATGATCGACCTTTCATCTCAGTCATATTGGCCAAATCAAAATCTAAGAAAGGAATATTCAATGTTGGCTCAACTCCCTCTGGCAAGGAGGCCATAAAACCCATATGCTCACCCCCCACAACCCTCCTGGGTACATGATCAACACCACCACCATACATCACATTACCCTGTTTCACAATTTTGAACCCCTGACTTCCAGTACCAGCAAGAACAAGCCAAGTGTGTGGGTGATCTATGGTGAAAGATCTAAGGCTGTGCCTTTCAAGAGTAAATTCATACTCCTTAAGCTCTCTAACACCCACCACTGTACTCTGCAAGTATGTGGGGGACCCCTTAAGAGCAACATGCTCTATAACACCATTTCTACCATTACCTTCAGCATACATGGGTACAACAATTGCAAGTGGAAAATGATGCAATCCATCCCTAGAGGGTGGCCTAGACACTTAGTAATGCATAGATTGCAGAGGATTGATTTCAGGAACATAGAAATTAAAATGTCTCTGATCACCACAAAGTTCACAGAAGCAGCAGTTACTTACCTGATGACGATCAATATTGTCAATGAAATCAATGGGCTCTTCTTTCACCTTCTGTTTCTTTTTCCTTGGTTCAGTGAAACCAGGGGGCTTTTCAGGTCCTTCATGTCCTGCACTCAAAGGGCAACCACACATGACAAGATCCCTTTGTGCAAGGAACCATGGAGGATCGTTGAGAGGCAATTCCTCATACTTCCGGTCTGGCATGCAGTAGATAAAGCCAAAGGAATCCACAAAAAGAACATTCACATCCAATGGTTTCATCATCGTTGATGCCGAAGGAAAATCGGTATGCTCTGAATTAAAATCTTGTTTTAAGATTTATGCTGGAAAAAAAATTGTGGTGGAAAATGAAGTTGCACAGGTTTCCATACCACCCTCTCGCACTCAGAAGTTGCAAAACAATTATGGCACCTAGTACTCTAGGCCTACAAAATTACACTGCATGCTCCGCATCAACATAACTAAAGTGAAACGGCCGAACAGGATTGCGCCAATTTCTGGGAGATCAAATCACAGCCGTATGCTGACAGTGGACCCAAATCATGTGAAATGAAACACAGAAAAATTACTCCAACCTCCTCTCTCTACTAATTACACCAGTAAAGTAAAAGTCAAGGAGACATTTACTGGATATGAAAAGACTACCCCATGGTAAAGTAACGGTGAGCATTGGTTGGACCCCAAGGTATAACCTTTACAGGTTTGTATCAAAAAAAAAGTATAACCTTTACAGGTGCAAAAAATAGTCTGCACTACTTATTGGAGACTTAAGGTCTTCAACTTTACAATAAACAGGTATAATGGTCTCTAGTCAAACTTCTTTAGGCAAACTTGTTACAAGTATCTTAACAGTCTTAACACATTAAAGGCTAGTTAAACCTACTTTCACTTGTATTTTATTTTTCCATAACTGGTAGTTGGTTATGATCAAAGGCATGATAACGGAAGGATGTTCCATATGAAGTTGTTCCAAAAAATCTTGTGAAATAAAAGCGCATGTTTAAACTCTGCATTTCTCAGCAAAGGGCCGGTGTCCATAAAGAAATTATAGATGGAAAGAAAAATTAATTAAGCACCAGGATAAAGAGGTCAATATATGAACATAACCCAAATGAGATATTCCTACTTGCAATCAGACTGCAACGTAATCGTAACCTGATTGCAAAGGTCCGCATACTGACAAACGCTCACCTGCATATATGTTTTGGTTACGATTAAATGTGTAGCCTGGTGGATGAACTGTTAGTAGTCCACCACTAGGCCACTAGATACTCCTTTGAAACTATTATAAGCAGAAAAAGACGGTGTTTCCATGTACATACTAAGTTTTTTTGAAACTCCGCAAAGTACCCTAAATGTAAGTAGAATTGCAGTGTGAGTGAGCCGAAAGGAGTTTGTCATTAGCTTAAATAAAATCACTTGAAACCTTACTCTGTAAGGAACCCTATGTGGAGTTCACGTACACAGTAACCTATGAGGAAGTATCTTTCGCCACTGGCCCCTTCTTCCCCTGTGCTTATCCATCCTCCAACACCCTTCAACGACACCCTTCAACGACACAAGAACTACTCTTAAGGATTATTGTTTGATTTTACGATGCAGAGGACTTCTCTAACATCACCTCTCTCAACAACAAAATTTTCTTTAGCCCCATCCTCTTCTCCCTCCCGAAACTCCTCCAAGGCAACTTCTAATGCCATCCTCATTTCCAGTTAATCTCTAGAGTTGGTGGGGTGGTTTTATTCCCAGCCTCATCCTCGCATTCACTATCACTGCTTTGTGATTTATATCTCGGATGCTTCGGGGTAACGAGTAAAATTTAGACAGAGTTGTGCTGGGGAATAGAAGCAAGGAACCAGATGAAAGAACTGATTCGAGCGTGTTAGTGTTTAGGTTTTCACCCTCAAAATAATATTTGACCCACAAATCAAAACAGTGATGGTCCCCTAAGTCTCTACACCATTCCTTATTTCAACTGACCAATGAAGATCGAGTGTTTCGTCCACCCACATGTTTACAAGGAATTGCAGAAACTACTCCTCTGTATTGCGATCCATGTGCGATTTAGGTGAGATGCATGTTCGACGTATTTATATATTTTTGCAAAAAGTACTACCCGATATGCCTTGCTTGTGCGAACCAGCAGTGGTTTTTGGAGCGGCTTGCGATGTTGAGCCGGTTAAATCTTAACTTATCACTACTATTTTTGTAGTCTACAACAGACCATGGTGCGACCCATGCATTATGTGGGACCCTAGCCGAGTACGAGCCTTCGGCTCTTAACTTAATACTACCGTATATGCACTCTCCTTGTTTTGTTCCTGCGGTGTTGAATATACATCTGTGCGACGAGATATTAACGCACTGGTTAAGGAAAAATTAAAGGATGTTGATTATGCCCATAAAAAAGTGTGTAACAGAGGGAAGAGCTAAATTCAACTGGATTTGTCCATCTGTCTTATAAAAGGAAATAATCCCTTCACTAAAACATCAGGAACAGCAACCTGAGCTTAATTGAAACATCATTAACAGCGAGATGAACCTCAATGATGAGGGTGCTGATCTAAATGATTGCAATGATGAGATTGATGACCCGAAATAACGAGCTGCATTTTTGAGCATGAATCTCAATAAAACATCAATTAACAGAAACAACTTTGGTTTTGTTTCAAGTTTTTTGTTTACATCGGCATCGTGTATTAAACCAATAGTTCAATCAGATTGATGTTGGAGGTTTACATCTCAAATTTTGACGAATCTGGTAACAACAACCTACCAATTTTGGGTACGAATACGGAACTGAGATTGAATGGGATCCTTGCCAGAGAGATTTCACAAACCCTGGCCCACGATCTTTACATTCTCTGCGTCTCTTCAATGGAGATTGTTCCGCAGTTACACACAGAGAAATGGTAGATAGAATTAATGAGAGGATTACCTCTAATGTTGGGATATGTTTAGGGATTACGCGGATAGTTCGAGGACAAGGAAGTCACGAAATATATATGGAAAGTACTTTGTGAATTATAAACTAGTTTTGTAATTATATCATGTTACAGGACTATTTTGTGCAATTCCCCCATACTTTAATTTGAGAATGATCAAGTTACTTTACTAATGAGTCAAACATTAAATTAAGTATTATCTTTGGAGAAAACCGTAAAACATGAATTATAAACATGTTATCTATATTACAACCATTCTATGGAGGATAATGTTGTCTTCTTGATCATACCACCATCTTCTACAACCTAAGTCTAACATAACGAAGTCTGACTTTAGTAAACATATTCAAGCAGCAGAGTTTTGCTTCTAAACTTGACATACCAACGCTTAGTGGGTTTATATTCTTTCAACCAATGAGTACAAGGTTATTAAGATATGTTTGAATAGGGTAGGCTCAAATTTTGTGGCAGCAGTTCGGGTACACATTCTTGGTAGTGGCAATGGATGGAAAAATTTAGGAGAGATGGACATAGTTGGAAACATATAAGAGTACCAGTTGGTGTGTTTGCGAATGGAGCTCTTCATTGGATGAACGACAAAGGAACCATTGTTCTTACTTCCATTTGGAGGATGAAAAAAGTTTAGTGAACTTCCAGTACCAGTACCACCACCTTATTTGATACGAGATGGTGTTCCATATTCTGATATTACACTAGGAGTTTTAAGTGATTTTGTAAGTGCTACTCTAACAAAGTGCTTGAAGATCGTGAAAAAACAAAAGATGAAAAATAAGGATAAATAAACTCCGACCTTAAAAGAGATGAAAAATTGAATATGCCTTGGAGAGGTAAAATAAAGGCACCATTTGCAAAATATGGTGGTGGAAAAAGTTCAACCGAGCATACTTTGGTCCAGAAGGTTGCTATCAAAATTGGTAATAAAATGATTGAAGATATGATATTTGTTGAGATAACAAGCTCTTCAACTCGTAGTCTTTTCAGCCGTTTAGATATCCTTGGTAGTTAAACAACCTGGCAAATTTGGGGGCGAGCCCAAATTTAATAGGGGCGAAGGCGAATCCAAAATAGGGTCACAATGAAGTAATCTCAAAAACCCTTTATACACCATAATTAGGATTAGGGATTGTAATTGGGATTAGCTAATAAATATTTGATTATCAAAAATATTAGATTGTTAATTAGAAAATCATCCTAAGACTAGATAGTTAGCCATTATCACCACCACCACCTCCATTATAACCACCACCATCTCCATTTCCACCACCACCGCCGCCTCCAATTCCACCCCCACCACCGCCACCATTTGTGTATGTGTTTTCGAAAATGTTCAAACATGATCCTCAAAGCTCAAAACAGTTATGGAAAGACTCACTTCAATGTTAAATTCGTCGAAAATCAACTCAACCCAATTGCTTTGTACCCAGAATCGTCAAAGAATGACATATAAATGTGACGATTCACGAGAACTCGTCAAGATAATAAGATGGTCTATGACGACCCTGCGTGTAGAGATGAACAATCGTCAAGGTTTTTACGGGGCCATGACGATTTAAGAAGTGGATACTGCCAAAACAAGTTAACTCGTCACACTATGTGATAAAATCTTGACGATTTAGCTTTGAGAAAAATCACCCCTCTCCAGAAAAACAAGTTAACTCGTCATACTATGTTATAAAATCTTGACGACTTAGCTTTGAGAAAAATCACCCCTCTGCCGAAAAAACAAGATAAATCGTAATGGATTTTGCTTAACTTAAATGACGACCAAGTGTTATTATGCTTAAATCGTCGTGGTTTACATCATGACCATGACGAGATTAGGTGTATTAACAGCTGTTTGGAAACAGGTTGTCGGAATCGTCGTGGTTTGAACCATGACGAATTTCTGATTTTTTCTTTGAGTTTCCAAACAATTTAGACATGTAAACTAACACATATGAATCAATTAAAGTACGATTTACCATTGTCAGCAACGAACCGTTAAAAAAAAAAAAAATTGTCAACCTAGGAAACGAAAAATGTATCAAACACACCAAACCGACATAATATTCTTTCACCTACTAAAACCAAAGTGCGAAACGAAAAAACTAAACCATATCATTGTTGCCCCCATCGGCTTCACCTTCACCTTCACCTTCACCTTCACCTTCACCACGACCACGACCACGACCACAACCACGGCCACGACCACGACCTCGTCTAGAAGTTTCTCCTGTCTCTTGAGTGTCACTGGTTTCAATATGACGACTCTTCGTGTTGCGTCGTAATTCCTCAAACATGTGATCCGCCTCAGGCATATTGATGTGCCTAATGTGTTGATTATGTTGGTTCAGTTCAGCTTCGGTCAACCCCTTTCCTTTATCCGATCTCAAACACAACCAGTTGAGGACATCTTTCAACCGCTCCTTCTATTATCATAAAAAAAAAATGAGTTAGATGTTTGAGTAATCTAAGTGTGAATCTTAAACAACTCAATTGCAAAATATATACTTACGCATAACTTGTACAACGAAGAATCATCATGGACGGTATTACGCCCACGTCCACCACGGCCACGAGGGAGTCTGACTTCCCCTTCCCCACGTATCACTTTGGCATGCGTGAATGCAAGGTACCAATGCATGTATTCTTTTGTGCTCTCATGTCCAAGCACCACCATGCGTTCCGGATCCCATAAAAGATATCCGTCTATCAAATTATCCATCCATGCATTCCAATGTTTGTAAGAGGGCTCTGGTTTGTAATTTACGACGATACGTCCAATGTCAGCACCTGATTTATCACGATCCACTTTGAAGGCCCCATCACCTTTTTTGTCAAGTGGACGATCTTGAATATACCCGACTTGCCTCATTATTCGGCTCGGGTCGTACATTGTATGCCCAAGGGGGTGCCACAAAGGACCATTGTACATAAAAATTGGTTCTCTTGGTGCCATTTTTCCCTCCTTCCTATGGTCCATGTAGGGGTCAAAAACTACCTCATGTGCCTCCATGCTGTCTAATCTTTGGCGAACGAAAAGGTACCAATTCTTCTTTCCCTTCAGCTTATCCCCCGTGAACATGTACCTCTGGCCTCTTGGTTGATCTGGTTGCCATTGGCCTTTCTTTGCCAGATCAATCCACTTATCATTTGCTGCCATTAGTTTCGGAAAGTGTTCATAAATCCACACCTGTGAAGAGCATCAACTACACATAAACAACATGCCATATATATGTACGAACTTAAACCACCAAAAAATCATTTATTACCTGCAGCAGAGACGTGTTGCAATTGAATTGAGCAGTTTTATGCCGGGATACCTTTCTCAGCGCCGTGTTCACGTGTGATACTATGGTTGTTCCCCACGAGTACTGGTTCACCTCATCCAAGGGATGTAGTAGCTGGAGGTAGTTGGCGTTCACCCTGTTACCGGCAGACGAAGGGAATACACAAATAGCGAGAACATATAAGAGATAAGCCGCAGCAGCAGCCCTTACTTCACGATCTTCCATTGTAGCACCGTCATCTTTTTTCTTGGTCCCAGAATACTCCTCTCTCAACCTTACCAGATTGAACTCCCTCTTCGGTTTGCCATACTTGTCAAGCATAAACCATGAGTTCGCCTCGTCCTCACCCCACCCAAACAACTCTTCGCACAATTCACGAAGTCTCTGAAAAGTGAGTTGCTTTAGATAGCCTTCACTGGTTGACTTGCCATCAATTTTGACCTGGAAAGTATGATGAGCATCTTCAGGAGTGAGCCCCATCTCCCCGAACCCAAAGTGCATGGTGTCGGTCTCCGCATAATACCTCTCACAGAATGCTGATACTGTCTCGCTGTCATAGTTGATAACAGAGTTATCCACGATTGGCCTCAGACCGGAGTTGTCAACAATCTCTATGAACCTTTCACATTCACCTTCAAGCGGCCAGTTGGACATATTGTGGTACGCCGTTTGGTGCCTCAATAGTCTAGTGGCATTCGAATGATCCTATGAGATAGAAATTTATTACTAACAATCAACGTATTTTCTAAACGTATCTTAAATTATAAGCAAGGGACGGGTATATTACCATGGTAGCGTAGACTGTTTGAGCCCAAGAGGTTTTGTATCCGAAAAGAACCTCTCCACCATCAGCTGGTACCCCGTAAGGTCCGTGTTCTTTTGGTAGCATCAGAATCTCATCGGGAATGTGTGGTTCCTTCGCTTTAGCTTTCTTTTTGCGTTTGGGTTGGTCTTCACCTTGGGGGTCTTCACCTTGGACCTCATCATCATCATTAAGAATATCCTCATCATCATTAGGACTGTCCTCATCATCCTCATCACCTTGGGGTACGTCATTAGGTTGTACCCCATCAACTCTGTATTCCTCATACTGCACTTGGAGCACGTCGAGAGGAATATCATCTTCAGCCCTCGGAACATTACCATCATCATCGAACTCCATAGGAGTAGGAACTGCATCAGGGTTTGGCTCACGGATCATCACGGGTCGCTGTCTGGTAGAACGGAGACTTGGTTTGGAACACGCGGGTGGCATTAGTCTTTTTCCCCTTTTGATCTTCTCCAATCTTAATACATACACAGAACAAATCAATTAACAAGTAAAATGACACAGTAAATCGTCATGGAAACAAAACAATATACGGCGATTCTCATCAGAACAACCTAAATCGTCAAGGAATTTTAAAATGCACGACGAGTTCATTAAGCCCCATTCTAAATCGTCAAGGTAAAGCATTACGATTTACTCATAAAACTGGACAGAACCAAAATTTTCTATGTCCAAACTCGTCATGCTTTGGGACACTATTGAGACGATTTCAAGAAACTCGTCAAGTTAATGTATAGTTACATGACGATTCAAGGCATGCAAAAATAAGAAATTTAATCTGATAGTGACTAACTCGTCAAGGAATTATGGAAAACCTCGACGATTCTTCTTAATTTTTTTTCTGGGGACAATATTCAGACGATTTAGGGCAACTCGTCAAGGAAATATATTATTGTATGACGATTCTGTGCATGCAAAACTAGGAAACTAAATCTGAAACTATGTAAATCGTCAAGCTTTTGTTCAACAGCAAGACGATTGTTCTTGATTTTTTTGCTGAAACTGTAAAATCGTCGTGCTATTCTTCCATAGCTTGACGAGTTTTGATGCTGTAAATTCAATTGACGGTTTCTAACCTATCAAATCGATTCAAACTACATCCAAAACAATTGGAAAGGTGATTGGAGTAATTTACCTCTGCATTTCCGCCAAAGATTCTCCCTCCGGTTGTTCTTCGTCTTCTTCACGGTTGTTCCTTGATTTTTCTTTTCTTTCTTCCTCTTGTAAGTAATTGTTGAATCATCTCCTTCTCCGTCGATAGCCATGAATTTAATTCGAAAGAATTTGAGAGTAGTAAGTAAGAATTCGAAAGAATGCGAATCGGGTTTGGTTTTGAATTTTTTTTTTTTTTTTTTTGAGAAGTTATGAAGAAGGTGTGGGAAGTTAATGGAGGAGTAGGGGGAGTGGGAGTGATTTTTTTGTAACTGAAAATTGAGAGGGAGAATTAGTGGGTAGATAATTAGTGGTAATTATAATTTGTAACTGATTAGGATAGATTAATTGTAATTAGCCACCCCTTATAAACTGGGATAGGATATTTGAAGTGGTGCTCGCCCCTATTAAATTTGGGCTCGCCCCCAAATTTGCCAACTTAAACAACAACAAAAATCTTAAACAATTGTATTTCAGTTCGTAAAAGATTAAAATATGCAGTTTTTTGTTTACTAATCTACTTTTTGTAATTTCTTTTAATTATTACTAAATTAGTATATAAGACCATTCTTTCTCTCTCTCAAAAATAAATAAATAAAAAATAACCATTATCCAATACTCGGATCACTAGTCACCAGGGTTGTGAAAATCGGACGATTCGCGATTTGAATCGTCCGATTCGATTCATAAATTACCCATTTCGATTTGGATCGTATGTGTGAATCGTTCTGAACAAGAATCGTGATAGTCAACCCGTTTGACCAGTTTTGGACCAGTTTTGAATCGGAAGTCAGTCAACTTCAAAGAATATTCTTTGAATATTCGGTGTAAAAGCTGTGAAATGTTAAAAAGGGCTGGATGGAATCGAACTTGAGACCTCTTGCGCGCTGTTACTGCCTGTTAACCACTGAGCTAAGCAACCAGTTTTTGTTATTATCCAACCATATTTTATATTTATCTCTGTTTAGAACTAAATTTATTACTCCACCTAAAAATTGTCCATAATTTTGCGTTTTATTAGTCGACCAAGAATCTTCGATTCACGTTTTAATATACGATTCGATTCTCAAAAGTGGAAAACGATTCGTGAAGCGATTCACGATTTCACAGCCTTGCTAGTCACCATGGGTAACCAACTTGAAGCAAGCACTGGTGACCAGATTTGAGACATATGGCTAGAACGTGGAAACGGGCAACTGTTATAGTGCTTAATTTCTTTACATTTTTTGTTGTTGTAGATAACCAAGCTTTGGCTTTAACATGTTATAGTTGTGTTGCAGGTTATATATAGCCGATCCATGTTGGGTTTTTTCCGCCCATCTTTTTAGCTTCACTTTAATCCAAATAAAAATATAAAGTCATATTTCCACAAGTGAAAACTACTATCTACCCCAAATAATATGGGTAGAAACTATATAAACCCACAATATGGATCTTATACTACCAACCCCAAAGTTTTAAAAAATTATTATTAGAAAGCCCAAAAAGGGCTTGATTTTGAATTTTCCCGGACTGATGAGGTCATTAAAAAAATAAATACCAAAACTAACCCTTCAATATATATCTTTGTTATAGAAACGAAATCTGAAATCAGATTCATTTCTCCTCCATTCTCCGTGTCTCTTTTCTCTCTCCAGAGAAAGAAAAATATCATCTCTCTTAGGGTTTTCCCAGAAAAAAGATCTCCCCTCTTGATCTGTTTATTTTGTTGATGTTTAACAGAGAACGAAGATCGTTATTCCGTTTCACTTTATCATCTCCAAAACCTAAAATCAACATCCACAGTTTATGTACTTCAAGATCTAATTCAAATAGTGGAAGAAAAGTCGTTGAAAATCGTCAACAACAAATGGAATGAAGATTTACTCAACATAGATGATCGAACAGATAAGTTAATCTTTTGTTATCAATTTAATTTCAATAGATCTGTTTTTGATTCGATTTAGATCTGTTTTTGATTCGATTCAGATCTGTTTTATCATTTTTTGTGTATATTTGTTAGGTGATTTAGTTGGATTCAAGAAGGTTCTCGATTCGGTTGATTCAATTTGATAAAACAGGTACGTTTTAATAAATTTTTGTATGTTTTTGCTGTCTTTTTTTCCCTGTATTTGTTTTCTGTATGATGTTCTTGGTTTTAGATACATTACACGCTTGAGTTTTGTAAATTGTGTAGCTCGTATTGCATATGTAGTTTTCTTCTTAGAGCATTCTAGTTTAGCTGATGATGTATATTTAATCGAAACCAATTAGCAGATTCAAGTTTAGCTGATTGGTTGATTAATAATGTCCTGAAATTTTTACTTCTGCAGCTGATGTTTTCATATGGAGGAACAAGAAGAATAGAGCTAGTGTTCCTGGTGGAGCAACTCTGGCGTGTTAGATACACAAGCTATGGACATGTGTAGTTGTTAGGTACACAAGCTATTTGTTTGTGTACCTACTACACACACATTGTTTCTATCTGTGATTTTGCAGGTTGGTTTGTTTTCAGATTTACTTTATACAAGCATGTTGTTATTTATTATTGTTGGTAGTTGATTTAAATGGCAGTTTTGAAGTGATTTAAATGCGGTAGTGTTTATCTTGGTTTTTCCTTGCACGTCAAATCCCAAAAGTATTAGGTACCTATGTAAGAGGCTTTCTTTATGGTCAGTGGTTTAGATTAGAGCCTTGATTTCTATGCAGTAAGTAAGACTAGCCTGTGGTAGACAATGGTCATCTAACCAATGTGTATTATTGTTTATTTTAAGCTATGTTTAGACAATCCACAACTCCCATATAATCTAACTTAATTTTGGTATCTCTTTTTGGTTTGACGAGGTTTCCTTTTTCAAAAATGAGTATCTCTTACTTTTAGCGATTCTCCATTGAGCTTCGATTACTCCCTTCCATTGATTTATGGTTTTCTAGTGGGCTATCTTCTCTCTGTACTATATAGTAGGGAAAGCATCCAAATTGGGTATCTGTTCATTTGGTTTTTGGGGTTTGGATAACTAGCTTATCTGTATACTAGGGAAGCATCCAAATCGAGAATATGAAGTCGATTTAGTAATGTCCTATTCTAGACTTTTGAATATTAAAACAAGGACATCAGTTAAGTTATGATTCAAAGTGTTTATGCTTACATTCATTCATGCAGATGTCGTTAGAATAGTGGGGTGTGGCATTAAACTCTATCGACTATAAGAGTCTTAAGTAGAATAGGGTACCAAGAAAAGTTATGTGATTACCACTTACCAGGGTCGTCTCTCATATTTAGACGACCTTGTACAAAAAAATTGGAACCTATTTTGATGTATCTTTTGTTTTAGAGTTATTTAGTGTTTGGGTCCTAAATTTTATGTATTGATGATACATACTTGGCGACTATTAGAGGAGCAGATATTGTATTGTATAAAATTGTCAAACTTTTTGGTTTCATATCCGGCTTTACGAAGTGACATATGCATGTGTAGCTGCCAGGTACACAAGTTATATGCATGTGTACTTTCCCAGTACACATGACATGTATGTGTAACTGCCTAGTACACATACCATATGCACGTATACTAGCCAGTTTAAAGTACTCTTTTCGTTATGATTAATATCTTCTGGTCTTTTTTTACTTGCAGCTGTTGATGTTTTCTTATGGAGAAACTATAAGATTTCAGCTAGAGTTCTTGTTGAAGCCACAATGGCGTGGGTTTTATCTGAATTTGTCACTCCTTTGATTTCAGCTAGGTATAAGCACACCAGCAAGGCTCCCAAGATGCAGAGACTTGTCACTCCTTTGATTTTGCTAAGGAAAAGATGCAGAACTGTCGATAAGAAAAAGAGAATAGCCAAGACTAAGTCGGAGACTACCGACTGTCATAAGCTTCTTGTCTCTAGGCTCAAGGAACAGAGAGACCGACGTAGTGAGAGCTTTGTCAAGAAGAGGTCTAGACTCTTAGTTACACCAAGATTTAGTTTAAAGAAGTTAAGAAGAACCCTCATAATCTGCAGGTCTTTTTCTTTTCTTTTCATGTTAAGTGCACAACTCATATACATCTGTGTATGGTTACACAATCCATTAAGTATTTTCTTGTAAGGTTTTATGATATTTGAAAGGATTATTTGTTTTATTTCTTATCTTGTGAGATTACTTCTTTTTCTTATGGTTTTAGGATGTGTAGCAGTTGATTAC
>JAJJMA010124976.1:0-15896 GCA_023529015.1 Papaver nudicaule | reverse complement strand
TGTGTACTCGAGAAGAAGCTCTGAATGTTCATACTTGAAAATGAGAATAGAGGTAGCTATTTATAGTGGAAAAGTTACACCTGGTCTGTAATTAGTGCTAGGGTTAGGGCTTATCTGGAGATGCGAGGATATAGTAATCTCTTTGGTTATCAGAGAAAGACCAGGAATTCCCCCTCCTTGTTAATAGCGCACGTTTCCCTTTACTAATTCTTTTTTCCTTTGCCGTAGACCTCCAAACCGTAACCCTTGAGTATATCCCCCCATTGTGACGAACTTTCCTTCGTGTATGTGCCATGAGTTGCACTTGGTTGCATTTGACCGTCGAGGTCGAATATGTAGCCGTGGACCGTGTTGTTGACGTGCCGAGTTGGGCTGTCTTAGAGAGGTGAGCACCTCTTGACCAAGCTTTCCATAGGCAGTGATGACTATGAGTCATATAAGTTGACTAGTTTTTAAACACGTGAATATTTATTCTTGCGGAAAGATAAGACTTTAGTATTTGACTAGCTAGTCTTAGGGAGAAACTAGGATAAAGCCTATCCCTGGTTTGTTTAGATAATCTATTCTCGATGATCATCAAGGAAGACCTTATCTAGAATGTTAACCTCCTATAGATGTAAGTCTAGTGTGAACACGTGAAGGTAGGGATATATAAACAAAACCCTAATCGTGTATCAACTAACTAGTGGGCCTTTGAATGAGCATGTGACTAGTTCGTGTATTTCAGTAGCATGCTCCTATAGCGAGCTTGTGGCTAGAGTATGTGACGGCGTAGCGTGCACTTGTTGGTAAGTTCAGTCTCACCTGTGCGTGTGGATTTGTTGATGAAAGTACATTCATTTATCCATGTAGGATTTGTTGATGAAGGTGCACACATCTATCCAGGTGGGGACTTGTTGATGAGTTCAGTCTCATCTGTCCAGGTTGACTAGGACCCTTAAAGGTCACATCGTCATTCACATAGGGCCAGTATGTGAAATAAGAGGATAAGCATCCTGGATAGATGGGGGATCAGTGACACTAGCGTATGTAGGCTCGTTGACGAGGTAGACTCATCTGCCATGTGTAGGCTTATTGACGAGGTAGACTCATCTGCCTGTGTAGGCTTGTTGACGAGGTAGATTCATCTGCATGTGACTAGGACCCTTAGAGACCACGTCATCACTTATCCGACTAGGACCCTTAGAGATCACATCATCGTTGTTCGACTAGGACACTTGAAGATCACATCATCGTTTTGAACGTCATAATCAAATAATATAAGCATTACTTAATCATAGTTGTACTTACAGCAGACTAGTGGATGAACCTAGGGTTGCACGTCTTCATCATGTCTCGTTCGTAAGTGGTCTAGCTCGTCCAAGGGCAATAGTCTCTGCCTGAACGTTACCTTCTAGGTCTGCTTGTGCTGTGGAGGTATCGAACTTTGGTGGGTTGACTCACACCCTGGATTCTGCCCCCCCTCTTGCTCAAGGTGACGCCTCCTCATCAAGGAGACGCCTCTGCGTCGAGGCGACGTCTCTCAGCAACGTCTCTTCGTCAAGGTGACGTCTCTCAGCAACGTCTCTTGGTCAAGGTGACGCCTCTCTATCAAGGTGATGCCTCTCTGACGAGGTGATGCCTCTCTGACGAGGTGGTGCCTCTCTGACGAGGTGACACCCTGGCGGCACCTTCATAGTTCCCTACTGTGAGGCTTCTCATGGAATATTCTTGTTGGTAGATTCGGGTATCTATCTTGTTTTGACATGTTTACCCTTGCTCAAAAAAATCCACCATCTACAATTATATAGTCAAAGATATAATGTAGAAAATAAAGCACACAAGACACCAAAAGTTTCGTTAACGAGGAAAATGCAATCCAGCAGAAAAACAATGTAACTTAGTCCAGTTTGAACACCGCACAGTACTAAGTTTTTTAGAAACGCTAGCCTACTATCAGACTTCATACTGGGATGTAGATGAGACCGATCTTAGCCCTCAAAGCGAATCAGCTATTGTCGCACTCCTTACATCTCTTGGATCTCGCAAGACCCTACGCACTTGATTCCTCTAGCTGACGTCATTTACATGCCTAGGAGTTGCTTTAACTGATGTTAAAGGCTTTTGGTATTCTTTCGGCTTTAGAACCAAGAACACCAGTGTCTGAACTGTCCTCTAACAGTCGAAAGTGACTTCCTTTAGATATGATCAAGGTTATACAGAAATCTACTTACAAGTTAGGGTTGGCATGTAAATCAAGTAAACAATGCCTAACTTGTCTCTATCTCAATTATGAAAAGAATCACTTAAGGAACTTACACAATGAAGCTAACTAGGTCTTATAACACGAACGTGCAACCGTACGTTTCTACTTTCAACCTTGTTGTCGCTTAAGTGTTCTTGAATGGCCTTATAGTATAAGAGAAGGACCGTAGAATAGACAAGAATAAGCTGAGGCTACCAAGGTTACAGGTTACTTTGATAATTACCACAAAGGTATGTTATCGCCTACCTGTGCTTCACAATTCTTAAGTGAAGTCTTTATTAGTCGTTAGGCAAATCCCACGATGGAATTGCTACCTAATAGAGGATGACTTCCGCAAAAAGCTTACACCGAAGTGTAAAGAGTTTACGCAGAATTCCACTGAGAAATTTTATGTTTGCTTGATGCTTGTGGTTTTCGTTCTAGAGTCCTCTATTTATAACATTCAATAGGATAGTTTGCTTAGACATAAAGCAATAGATTCCTTCGGAACCGAAAGAAAATCTGGTGCCATTGTTCACGAACCAGTTCGCGAACTGTTTGTTCCTAAATTATAGTTTTAACTTGATCCGCTCGAAGTACTTGGGCCAGACCAATTTTCGTACTTAAACGTGGTTACGTCCTGAGTTATAATCCATCATACTCGCTCTAGAGTATTACTCCTTAGATTCACCATTCTCCTACATTGATTTGCAAGCAAACCATTACAATGGAAAGTGTATTGAATCTATCTCATACGTATATCTAGTAAACTTAGTATACTTGGAAAGCCTACCAACATAACTCATGGTTATGTATACAAGAATACATACATCTCAATATGTTATAGTAACTACTAAAGTAGCCGACTATTTCGAAAGATAGAATAAGTAGGGATCCTTCAACAAACGATTTTGACAAAGGTTTTTAACAAAACTTTGTAACCGTGAGCTCTATATATCTAACGGCTTATACTTTGGACGACGTTGCAGTTGATTTTACTTCTATTCTGTGTTTGGATTCTATAAACGGAGCCGAACGTGAATATAGGAAAAGAAATAACGGAAGAAGTTTCAGAAAAACTTCAACCTTTGCAAAATTTAATTGTGAATCATATTCGTTTAGTTAAAAATCCATCATCTCCTCTCCGTTCTATCATTTAAAAGAATATGCATTGTGTCTCTTTGATTACAGTTGGTCATTTACAGTGTTGTCATATCAAAGCTTGAAGCAACAAAAGTAAACTAAAACGAAAGCTTGAAGCGAATTGATTTCGAAGTTCTTTTGTTGTTTTCATAAAGGTTTCGAAAAATTAATATATATTGAAAATCTCACAACTCGAATTTTTGAAGAAACAGCAGAGATTTGGTCGAATATTTTGAAATCCGTTGAACAATCATAATGATAACGTTCATTGCTAGCCTTGCTCATCACTGAAAATCAGTTTTGTAAATATTTTCTAGACTGAACATGGTTACTCAATCAAAACCTCCAATCAAAAAATATTCACTCTTTAAAAAACATTAACATACACAGTAGATCAAGAATTCCTGATCTTCTTTTTGTCAAGTAAAGACTAAACCCTAGGATAGAGACGACAAAATATTGAAAAGCCAAACACATACTTTAGTGCCACATCATCAAACATGTATGCCATTAGATTTATGGAGTTCTACGGTTGAAACATTTTGTTAAAAAGTTTTGTCAAAATGGTTTGTTTACGGATCATGTTCCATAAGTATAATAGAAGTAATTTCATATAAAGTCACAAGTCATACTAACCTTTTGTCGATGAAGAATAGATTATGTCTTCGTGATACGCTTCGTCTTCGTCTTCAAGGTCTTTCCTGCCTAGTCTATATCCGAATTCCGAAATCTAAAATTTAGTAGACTGAATCAACAATTATGTTTTGACATACCAACACTAGTAGGTTTGGCCGAGCAATGCTCTAAAAGAAACTTGCCTACTAAGAGGATATCTTCTCATCCAACTCATCATTTATGAGTTGGAGATGTTTATTGTCTACTCTTTATGTTTGGGATATAATTAATAACCATATATGAAGATTAAAGTGCAAGAGGATGCATGTATAGTGTGAAGTATGAAAGACACACATTTACCATTGGAGAAGCTCCAAAGGAACGCCAAAAGATTTTCTTCACATCTATATCAACAAAATATCAAATCTTGTTATAGGGCTTAAGGCCCATGGATGTGCGGTCCATATAGTTACTTAGGGTTTTCCCTTCCAGTATATAAAGGAACCTATGTATTACTATTACTCTCTCTTCTCTAAGAACATTATCCCTAAATACGTTATCAGTTACGATACTCTAACCCTAGCAGCCGTTAAAAAAAAAATAATAAAAAAAATAAAATAAAAAAAATCTCTAATCGGTATCATTGATCGTTGTGGACAGAATATAATCCAATTTGAAGTTCACCCTCGCGCATCCTTAAATCAACAGAGAAGCAAAGACTGGATGTGATTTGATACTTCTATTTTTTTTTGTTCACAATTTCACATATTACGAGGACAGGTGTACCGTATATTTATATACTTTCAATTCAATTTGATTTTATATACATGAAACTGGCATCTGTTTGCATTTGATTCTGATTAGAACATTATTGTGAGGTCTTGTCTTATTTTGATTGCGACATATGCTAGGTGATCGATTAATCTTTTTTTTAATTCTCGTTTTCCAAAACCATAGTTGCATCACGTTCATGGTCTCTGAATCTTGGTGCCCCATCTAGCACGCATCCCATTTATCTTGAATCCAGAGCCCTATCTTGTTTAGTCTTGCTCCGCCTATCCTCGAAAATGCTACACGCCCCCGGATCAATCCCGCAAGATCTTCCCCCGCTATGTGGCAATGACATGTCCTGAAACAAAGTGATAGGAGAGTTTTAGATAAGCGATTAAATCGCCTGTGAGAGAGAGAAAAAGTAGGAAAAAGTTGTTTCAATTGCCTCTCTATCTTTCTTTCCTTCTTCTACGGCAGTCTCTCTTCCTCCATTTTCACGGCATCTCCTCCATTTTCACGGCACCATTTTCACGATTTCTTTCTCTCCTATCGTCGTTGTTGACCAATGAAAATTGGAACAAAAAAAACTAACTTTATATACCAAAATCAGCTAATTAATTTTTTGATATCAGCTCATTAATTAATTTAGTCGTTCCCAATGGCAGATCCAGATTATTATGGCATAATAGATTCATAGCTAGACTAAATGAGCTGAGACCTTTAAGTGAACTTTGTTTTTCTGATGATGAACTCGTTGGCAAAATCAAATCGGTGGCGCAAAACAATTACAACCCTTTGCATCAAATTTCAATCCTTATATGGAAGATCAAAACGTGAACTCCGTTTGAGGTTTTTTCCTTTCCGATAAGCATCCCATTTGAGTTGATTCCCCACAATATATCCATTTAGATCTCTGAAGTGAAAGACATTTGAATCTCACTCATCATTAGACTTTAAAAAGCACAAACCTTTCCATTACACCAATACCCATCTCTTTGTGGATGATGATGTAGAAGTTTGTTTGATCTGTCTTCATGATATGAATGATATCGTCCACAAATCAACATCTCCGTATAATAATATTGGCTTAAAAACATACTTGTACTAAATTGGAATTCAAAAATAGCATCAAGAAATCTTACTTTTGATTTATTTGATTTTTCAAGTTAGTCTTAATATTTGTAGAAACATAATGTAACCATTTTAAAAAAAAAATCTTTTTTCTGGTTTTTTCATTGATTGGGAAATTTTTCTCTTCTTTAATGGAAGAGTGAGAGAAAGGCAGAGATTATCAGACAGCTTTTTTTATACCCGAAAAGTCTAAGTTCTCCTGCTTTTTCTCTCTTTCACAGGCGATTTAATCGCTTCATCTAAAACTCGTCTCTTACTTGTGTCAGGCCACGTAATTGCCACATAGCGGGGGAGAATCTTGCGGGATTGATCCGGGGGGCGTGTAGCATTTTCGGCCTATCATATGCTAATCCAGAACCTTTGGTCCTATCCCGTGCTTTTGCGGACCATGTTTCATCTTTTCTTTTAACTTTGACAGCTAACTCTTGGATCATTAACTTTGTTAATCTGTCTGTGATCTAGTGGTCTAATATTCCCGATATACATATTCTTTTCGTTAGTAATTCTTTGGGCATCCATGTCAGATTTAAAATATGTATCATTCTATTTATTTATTTATTGATAGTGTATCAATTGTGTATTGGCATCTTGCCTAAATCAGCCTCACTGCTTTTCCCACACATGTTTATAATCCATGTCAGATTTTAAAATATTTATCATTTTATTTATTTATTTATTGATAGTGTATAAATTGTGTATTGGCATCTTGCCCAATCAGCCTCGCTGCTTTTCCCACCCCTATATATAACAAGGTCTGTTTATAATCGACCCCCATGTAGTCTGTTCCTAACCACCCTTTCGTGTAAAAGGGTCTACCTCCGGTTAACGTAAGTATGGACCTTCTGTTAATAGTTTAACCAAGTATAACAGGACCTATTGTTCAATTTTAAACCACTTATGTGATAATTAATGAATTATTGATTAGAAAAACATTTTGTTTTCTTTAATTTTATTAGTATTAATATTGTAAAAACGTTTTGTTTTTGAGTATTTAATTTATTATTTTGGAAATTAAATATTATAAAATTGTTTTGGGTATCTAATTACTTGATTAATTTTTGGATTCTGTATCAACTTGTTAAGTTATTTATAGGTTGTTTGTTCATTTAATTTATTTATTCTTTTTTTGCAAAATGTCATCACATGATCTATGTAATGCTATCTGCAATCCTATTGTAACTTCAATTACCATCAATTTGAAGTGTTGACTAAGTGATGATCATTGGTCGAATTTTACTTAACGGGGTATTTTTTTTTTTTGAACCATTAAGAAATTTGGTTCTGAAAAAAAAAAAAAAAAACCATTTTGACACAAAGAAATTTGGTGTTGCATATGGTACTGAAATTAGCCGTATTAGTATCCTCTACTCATGTTTCTTGTAGATGGAGCCAATCCGACCAGAATTTAAGCTATTGGACTTAGCCGGACTTGAGTACCATAGATGGGTGGACGATGTGGTGACCACATTTGTGGCAAAAGGGTATATAAACACCATCAATCCATCCACTCCTCCAGCTAGTGAAAAGAATATTAATAAGGCTCTCGCTCTGATGTTTTTGAAGAGGCACATCGATCCTAATCTACGTTGGAGTTACCACCATTTGAAGACCCCGAAAGAACTGTGGGACACTCCAAACATTGCTTGGTTGATGGATCGGTAGATTTTACTTTATTTTTGCTAAACATATTTATCTTGTTTATGTTAGATGAATAATGGATTATCTATGAGTATTTATCAATTTTTGGCAACAATTTAATTGATTTTACTTTGATGATATATTGTTTAGCATGTATATTTGAATGGAAAGTATATCATTCAAATATAACAAAATTCTCTAAAGAACAAGAGATAATCTACTCGGTTTTTATAACACTGCCATTTACTTAAAGAAAATGATATCACTCTTGACGTCAACCCCGCAAGTTCAGACTTTCCATGGCATAAAGGACGCTGCCCCATTAATGGATACACCTGACTTTGCTTGGGCCTAAACATTTAGTTTTCTTGGATCTAGTATATATTTTCGTGGTTAAACATGTTCTAACCTTCTTTACTTTAGAAGTGCGGACTATTTGTAGGTACTTATCTTTCTATTATGTATTATAGGAATCGTACCCTGTTTATGATAATCTGTTGTTTAACGCGTGTATTAGAATGTAAAGGACGTCATTCTAATAGAACAATTTTTTTTCCAAAAGGACCTGAGATAAACTGTTCATTTGTATGACATTCCTGCATGATGTACTTAAAGGAATGTCTTAAGGAGAGATCAAATGTCTATTCGATAGTGGAATCACCCGCACTACCCTAAGAAATGGACAATTGTTTGTTGATTTTACTCCTTTTGTGACTACGATGATTGGATCATCGAAAGTAATAATTGGGCGAAGTATTGCTCAAATCTTGTTGCCAGCGGCACAAGTTTTAAAGTCAAGGAAGATCTATAAGCACTTAGAGCTAACCACACCGTGTGAGTTTTAAGGATATTCATTCAAATGGCTATCATTTGGAAATTCGCTGTGAAAATGGAAACTTATGTTATTTCTAGTGAATGCGGAAGGAAGCGCATCTTAGAGAAACTATTGAGTCACTCTAGTGGATTGTACATCACCACTATTAGGATTATTGAATCCCATATTGTTTCCAACGACGAACTGTAGGCCAGTGACTTATACAAGCTTTAGCACTACCAACTAGGGCATTCAGGTTGACATTTGATGATCTGTGTTTTGAAGAACTCGGACCGACATCATTCTTTCGAGTGAGAAAGAAATGAGACAAAAGATTATTAGGACGAAGAGTAACAGTGTGGTTCCTAAAGTAACTGAAGCACAAAATTTGCTTCTAAAGGAATTGAAGCGCGGTTATTGTCTCATAAATTAAGTGAAGTGCAATTTTCTCCTTCTAAAGTAACCGAAGCATATCATTTATCTCATTTTCTTCGTTGGCCTTATCGAAGGTACATCACTCGTAATATAAAGCTTGCTCTTTAGTTAAGACAGGATCGAGACCACCCTATGCTAAAGATACCAAAGAAAAAATTCCATTTTCACGAAGGATACAAGGTGATATTTGTGGACCTTTACATCCAGAATGCGGACCATACAACTATTTTATGGTTCTGGATGATGCTTCGACCCGTTGTTCGCACTTGCATTGTTTTCCACACCAAATGCTATGTTTGTAAAGCTCTTAGTACAAGTGATACATCTAACGGCTCACCACCATGATTATACAATCAAGTCTGTCAGACTTGATAATGCTGGAGAATTTACATCTAAAGGAATTGATGATTTATGTATGTCTAATGGAGTTGACATAGAGCATCATGTACCTCATACACTCCCGAATTGGTCTCGCGGAAGCTAACATCAAGAGATGATATCTAAGGCACTGGTTATGCGTTCCAACCTACATATTACTGCTTGGGGTACGTCATATTGCATGCAGTTTTACTTATTCGCTTCAGACCCACTGATAGCCAACCATAATCTACGTACCAGTTGGTAACTGGATATAAGCCTGATTTACATTACGCATTTTTGGTTGTGCCGTACACGTGCCTATTACGCCTCCATAGCGTACTAAGATGGGTCCACATAGATGATTAAGTATTTATGTTGGATATGAATCCCCAACAAATATCTGCTACGAAGAACCTTTGACAAGTGATCTCTTCACCGCTAGAATTGTGGATAGTCACTTTAATGAGACAACCTTCCCGTCGTTAGGGGGAGGTGAGGAAAAGGATTTCCTAAGGGAACGATAGAACTGTCGTGGTGTGTTTCCCATGTTGTCTCATCTTGATCCCCCATACTTCACAATGTGAATGTGAAGTGAAATATGATTTTCGATATTCAAAATGTACACTGATATCACTAAAGTGACGAGATCAAACATATCAACTGCAAGCGTACCTGCAAGGTTAGAAATCCTTAACTAAGGATATGCACCATAAACTATGTTGCTACAACTACATTTTGTGGAAGTGTAGTTGAGGTCGTGGCCCCATAAAGGAAGTTGGAGGACCACCTGGTTCGATTGATGCTCACCTATAAAGGAAGTGGATGAGTAAGGCACAATCTAACTATCCATATCATCTGAACTCATCTCATATAATTGTCTCTGAATATGTCCATGAATCAAAATGGAGGACGCTCCGAAGTTTTAAATGATTCTAGAGAACAATGAAATCCCAATGGATTATGAGAATGCACATGAGTCAATGGAAGGATCATGCGTGCATATGGATGATATAATTCAGTTGCTCCAGAAGTAGATCACGATGAGATCAAACCATGCTCTATATTGTTTAGATTCAAACAGAGAGCATATTTGGCCTACGCAATCCAGGAAGAACTTAGTACGTTCTCTGACAAATATACATGTATTTGGTCTGGTAGTGCTAACCCACCAAGTGTAAAGCCTGTGGGACATATATGATTATTTGTCACAAAGTGGAGTGAGAATAATTAATGAAGTCTTCAAGTTTAAAGACTCACCTTGTGGCGCGAGGTTTCTCACAAACCCCTGGATCGCTTATTCTCTTGTAGCGAACATCACGATGTTCTGCTAATTAGATTAGCTTGACAGTTTCAGAAGGATTGGAAATGCAACTTATGGAAGTGGTTACATAATATCTCTATGGGGATCTTGATACAAAGATATCCATGAAAGTGCCATATGGCCTTGCATTGCCCAAAATCAAGTAACTCTAAACCACGGAGTGCGTTTACAATTAAGTTGAAACGCTCACTTTACGTATTAAAGTAATCCGGACGGATGTGGTATACCCGTCTAAGTGATCATTTGATTGGGAAGGGATATACAAATAATAAATTTTGCCCTTGCGTGTTTTGAAAAGAAACAAGTTCCGGATTTGCAATTATATTTTCTATGTCGACGATATGAACATAGTAGGTACTTTTGACGAAGTAAGAAAAACCGCAAACTATTTGAAATTCGAAATTGAGATGAAAGATCTTGGGAAAACTCGGATGTGTCTAATACTTGAACTAGAACATCGAGCTTGTGGAATATTAATCCACCAGTCAGCACATGTCCATAAGATATTCAGGCAATTTAATATGGACAATGTGCACCTGGCTAGCACTCCCATGATTGGTCGAACTGTAGATGTACGTAAAGATCCATCTCGTGAAAGAAAGGTGATGGATATCTGTTGGGAGACGAATATCCCTACCTAAGTCAGTAGGCGCATTATTGTACTTAACACAATGTACTCGACCAAATATCTCGTTCTTAGTGAACTTGTTGGCTAGATGTAGCTCAGCGCCAACGCAACGTCATTGGAATGGTATCAAGAATATCTTTAGATACCTAAAAGGAACCATTGACATGGGTTTTGTTCTTATCCCTATGAAGACGCAAGTAGAGTCTTCTAATGCAATTGCAAATTGTATTGTACTCCCATGATTACATGTGAAAAGTATGGGACTAAAGGATTTGTCTGACTCCCACGATTGCAAAATTGCAGAGATCTAAAGAACTTGTCTGACTGCGTAAGACTAAAGGAAGTGTCTGCCTGTATTGGAGTAAAGAAGTTGTTCAAGCTCCTATAAATGTATTGTACAAAACAAGTTGTCATACATCAGAGGGAGCACCTAGTGGTAAGTTGTACTCTTTTTCCCTTCGCTGAGGTTACTTTTTCCCACAGGGTTTTGTTACTCAACAAGGTTTTTAATGAGACAACTGCAATACCCGAAGTGCAATCGAAAAGTTGTTGACTATGAAGGGACAATAATCTCTTCGTCAACGAAAGTAATCAGGGAGAGACATGGTGGAATTATAAGTCATCACCTATAGTCACTTTCGAAAAAGCTCATGACTAATGAAACTGTCTAGAGACTACCCAGAACGAAATCAAGGGGAGATGCCGACATCAGGGGGAGGATCCAAGGATTTGATGCCGACATATTTTGATATGAAATATGTAACTGTGTTGTACTTTTTTTTCCCTTCGATCGAGATTAGTTTTTCCCACAGGGTTTTGTTACTCGACAAGGTTTTTAGAGACACAACGACAACAACTACACCTGGTTTATATGCTGAATGCTGAAGACTTGAAGATTGTATTGATATTACTGAACTGCATCGGAATCAAAGAAATGAACACGATAGTATGTCAAGCAAAACAAACCGCCGCGGCTACGATGGGAACGGGCCACATCAAACCAAGTATGTGGATATTTTGTGAGAAGCAAGAATGATATTCAGCATGAGAAAAGGCGTACTTCTGGACTTATCGCGTTGTACTATTTTCTCTTCGTCAAGGTTTTATCCCACTGGTTTTCCTTGTCAAGGTTTTAACGAGGCAACATGTGCGAGTCTAACATTGTTCTAAGTATTCTTAATATTGTACTCTTTCTCCTGGCTTTGTCCCTTTGGGTTTTCCTGGCGAGGTTTTAATGAGGCAATTGACTTAGACACAATGGTCATCGACGAGCGAGCTACATTTGAAGAAATAAATTTGGAGCTAAAAGAGAAGTCACCTACCACGACTAACCCCAACAAAGAAGCTTACCAAGACTCGAGAAGTCATACTCTTTATCTTTTCAAGGTTTTGTCCCACCGGGTTTTTCCTTGTCAAAGTTTTAGTGAAGCAATACATTTGAAGAACTACATTCGAAGCACTGTATGTGAAACATTGTGTATAAAATTTTTGTAATTGAACCGCACAAGGGGGAGTGTTATAGGGCTTAAGGGCCATGGATGTGCGGTCCATATAGTTACTTAGGGTTTTCTCTTCCGGTATATAAAGGAACCTATGTATTACTATTACTCTCTCTTCTCTAAGAACATTATCCCTAAATAAATCTTACATTTTATTTTATTTTCTAAAATAATTATCCAATCAAATTAGATGGAAGATCCACTCACACTTTTATCTTCACACTATCTCACACTTTCAGCTCTAATTTTTTGATAAAACCTAAACGACATCGGATTTGAAGCTGATATTTTATGTGCATGTTCCTCTTATAAATTACTACATTCCCAAAATAAACACATTCTGAAACATATAACATCCTCATTTACTTCTTTGAATATCGGTCGTTGAAGATCAACGGACTTTTAACGGTGGAAATTAAGATTGGTAGATAGTAAGGTTGTGTATCTTCAATTGCGCTCATTTTTGGTAAGAACGTAGACATATATAAGATGAACATACCCATAAAATATCGGCTTCAAATTCGGTGTCGTTTGGGTTTTATCGAAAAAATTGTGCCCAAATTAATCCAATTAATAAATGAAAGAACAATTCACGTAAATTCATTAGTGGTGATTCAGGAATGCAACATACTAGAGGGAGCTAGTCAATTCATATTTGGAGCATTCGCCACCCTTTGACTTCGGGAAAAATATGGTGATTCTTTTGAACTCTTGGGAGTTTGATTCCGACAGTTTTTTTTTTTTTTTTTTTTTTTTATGAAGAACTGAATTTTATTGCAACTAGAATTAACTTACAACATTGTTTCTATCCTTTGCAAGCAACTCACTCACAAATTCAGGAAAGCCACTAAAACTTTCAACATAAACTTTAGACTCTCTAACGAACATGGAAATACAATCCAAAACCTTGATTATTGTCTCTGCTGACAAAACTAAAATGGCAAAAATCAAAAGAAGACTGCAAGAACTTTATTTCCTTGATTATGTTGGTGATATCCCATTGTACTTGCAAATCTGCACCTATGATGAAGAGAATAACCAACTTTGCATCAGCTTCTATATGTATTCTCTTTAGTTTGAGTGTTTTGGTCCAACTTGATTCCGGCAGTTTGGAGGAGTAAAACGTGTCAGGAGGATCTATTTTCTTAAAATTTCAATCTGAACTGAAATTAACTCACAACTTATCAAAAACCAAATTCTTTTCTTTCTTATAAATCCTATAAACTAAAAACATGGCTGGGTGATGATTTTCCAAAAAAAAAAACCTTCATTAGGTCAGGTTTCTTTGGATTTGTAAAGAATTAGTCAAGTTTTTTTAACAGTCTTTATGATTTGCTGGAATGGTTTTATATTTGTAGACACAATTTGTTTATGATGTAATATGTTGTTGTTTTCACTTTTGATTTACCATACACATATACATATGTTATTATTCAACTGTGGTTTAACTTGATCCGAAGGTGTAGTAGTAAATGACAAATACGTTTTGAATTTGCGTTATGCTAAGACACATATCTAAAATGCAGTTTCCCATAAATGTTGCAAGTTGTGAATTGTAGTTGTTGCATACGTCACAGAGATGGATGAAACGTATGTTAATAAATGGAACGTCATAATTAGGATTTCCCTAGCATTTTTAATTAAAATCGTACAATTCGTATATTTTCTTTGTTTGGTTCTGAAATTGATTTCATTTGTTCGATATTCCAGGTTGAAGATCTTTGGTGATCATTGTAAAGAGTTGTTGTAGAGGGTGATTTATGACTTTTGGTAGCATTTTTAAATTTCGGACAACGTTTGTTGATTTGGTTAATTTCCCAAACATATTAAATCAATGAAACATATATGTGTGTAGGTATCGAGAAAGAGAGGCCAGATTGCAGTAACCTTCATGGATTCTTAACTCACATCGGAGAACTGGAGAAGAACAATTTGTTGATCACGTGTATGATACATTTATTTTAAGAATCAATATTTTCTTTTACTAATCTGCTCACTTCACTTATAGACTCTTCTAAAAAGTGTCTCTCAATCTATGGGAGTATTAACATTGTTTTGTCTTTCACCTGATTGAGAAATGATCACTCATTTGGGTTGTGAAAAGAATAAGGTTTCGTCTTTCTTTTCTTCATTCACATTGTTGAAGAGTGAGTCTCAATTACGAGAACTTAGAATATATTTTACACAATTTTGTATTGAACCCACTTTTTGTAGTTTGATTGTAAAAGATCTTTTATGTTTGGGTTTGGGGTTGTGGTTTTTTGGAATTGCAGGAAATGAAGCAAGATGGAGAAGTGACAAGAACATGGACAAGGTTGTTTTTAGATTACAGTTTTAAGCAGCTAAGGTGTGCACCATTTTTACTGTAATTTTTCTCTTCGGAAATTTGATTTTTTTAAAGAAATGACGAAATTTTATAAATTCTATGATTTAACTTGAATTTCAATGAAAGTTGGAATTTTTTGGGTAATGCAGGTTGAGTAATATGATATTTGTAGAAGTTTAAAGGTGACATATATATTTACATTCTATTGGGATGCACTTATTTGTTTGTTTATTTGGTCATTCAATTTTAAACATACACATGTTAGAACATTGCTCTGTCAACCCTACTAACGTTGATATGTCAAGTTAGTTGTCAAGTTAGTTGTCAAGTTTACATGGCAAAACACAATTCTTAATTTAGTCTGCTGAAGTCAGGTTTCGGATATGGGAATTATATTAGGTAGTTGAGACCTTGAAGACGAAGACCGTAGCTTCACGAAGACATCTTTACATCTTCGTCAACAAAAGGTTAGTAGGAGTTATGACTTATGGACTCTTTGATTCTACTCATTCTATCATTCGAAATTAGCCGATGACTTTAGTATTTATAGCTAGCTTATTGAGAAGGATTTATATCTACATGACATTCAGTTTGTGTTAGTATACTTTCTGAGTTTATTACGGTTATAGGATCATTCTAAGGAAGATTCGATACAATTTCTATGACAATGGTTTGATCGCAAATCAATGTTCAGAGAATTTTTAATCTTGGAGAATACTCGAGAAGCGAGTATACGGATTAAGGTTCAAAAACAAAATAATGTTTGGGACAAATACTCTCTCGGTTTACGCGTTACAGGTTGAACTGCACTTTATGCACTGGCTGTTCGCGAACCGTTTTGCGATCCAGGACTCGCAGGAAAAACTCCTGAGGTCCAAAATGCAATTTGGTACGTGAAAACTTCACGTTCCAGGACTGCAGGATTTCTTCTGAGGTCCAAAGTAACCTTCGGTAGACAGTGTCCCAGATCTCACAAATTGGTGAACTCAAT
>JAJJMA010124972.1:0-14070 GCA_023529015.1 Papaver nudicaule | reverse complement strand
CACAAAAGAAGTTGCTTAGAAGTAAATCTCAAGTAAGGAATTCAATATTAAAGAAGTTAATACTTTTAACTACTTTTTCAAAGCTATTGAAATGAAGGCAATTTTAAAGATAAGATATTATTTCCTTTAACTTCTTTGAACCAGATAGATAAGCTGCTTTATTCCTCCTTTCATTCCCTGGAAACTAGATTGCTTAGCTTTACGGCCTCCCTATATTTCAGCCAGGATCAAAGATAAGATGGGGTAATATACAAATGAAATGTCCAGGTTAGAATTGTTTGTTCAGAAACTAAATAATGCAAAACACCTGTACTGAGCAACCAGGTGTTTTGCGTTATCCTGAGCTATCCCTTGCGCTTCTGTCAGCTTTTCTATTGAAGTCCATAATGATGCACAAACTTAAAAGGCTGCCTCCTCATTCCCTCAGCTAGAGCAAGTTTAATGGTGGAATTCATGCAAAATAGCTTCCAAACTAGGATCTTTTATACTTTTTCCAAACCATTTTCCACAGTATCACGTAAAATAATTTGGAATCTAAATGGGAACGCCGAAACAGCAACCTGAGCATAAATCGAAATTATATTTTATGGCATGAATTACGTGTTTTTTTTTGAAGGTAAGGCAGAGCCATTAAGCATTGATATTGAGTTTAAGTACATTACAAAAGAGGCTCCATGCCTTCATATCAGGTCTAATACTAGGACGAAGCACATATAAAAAGCATACGATCGAAGGTGACCATAAGGTCATAGCCTTCATGCGCCATGACCATCCACAAGAACGGCATGTTCTGTTGAAAAGAAGACACCATGCACCCAGTAGTAGAAGAACTGTGTGAGTCTCGCACCATCCATCATCAAGAGACTACAACTGAAACAAACATGAAAAGCAAGAGCACACATATGCACAAAGCAAACACACCTATGCACAATCAAACCCCTAGAAGAAAACATAACAAACATGATTATCCACCAGTAGAGATACCCAAAAGGAACACAACAATTCTGGTGACCTAATTGTTGGTTCCCAGAGAAGAGCCTCATTGATCAAGCGAATGCCCTTGAGTGGGCATTTGCAGTTGTGTTGACATGACTTCTGCAACACTAATTTCATCCTGTGAAAACTCCTCATCTGGAACTGATATCTTCCAAGTCGAATCCATTGAAGTCCGACGGAGCGCATCTTGGTATTCTTGTTGGGAGCTTTTGATAATTGGGAAGATATATGTCGGAATTGAATGAACCGGCCCAGGATTAACCATCTGCTCCTGAAGTTGGACACATTGTTGATTATACTCACTAGGACTGTCACCTTTCCTCCGTCGAATAGTTGGAACCTCATTCACTCGATTGGAAGGAAAGTTGGAATGTACGTCTTGTAATTCCTGCAAGGTTCTTCTCTTTTGTACTTTAGCTGGAGGTGGTGGAGCTGCAAACGAATGATTATGAAGCAATTCCAAATCAATGTGAGGTTGTCGTCTGAAGAACATCTGTGTTGGATGTAGAGAGTGTCTATGATTAACCAGAACACAAGGCTGTCCTTGAATCATAGAAATGGAAGTATCATGGAGCTGAAGATATTCTGCAAGTAAATGTGCATACTCCTGTTTAAAGAGATTTGATATTGGGACATGGCCTGCATGAATAAGGTCCGAAATAGATAATGGTTGGTCTTGAAAAATTGGTCTTTTGCCCTTATCCAGTGAAGAAGCAAAGCCCGTATGTAACTTGTCCCATTTAGAAGATGGGCTCTCTGAATTAGAAGAGCCCAGAATAGAAGGATAAGGGTTTGTAGCAGCATGGGTAGTGGATGGTTCATAACCGGACCCAGAATCCGCTCCACCAGCAGGAGTATGGAGGTGGAATTTCCGCTTTGTCGACATGTGCAGCTGACACATCTGAAATGTCAGACAAACCAGAAGTCAGAGTAGTAGGGATATGGCTGACAACTACAGGCTCTTTTGGTGCTGTCGATCGGGTAACAGGCACCGACATTGGTTGTCGTTTAACGTTGGGTGAAGAAGACCCTCCTGATTCAAATCGTTGTGGTTGAAGAAACGATCCACGTCTGACTGAGAAGGTGAAGGGGCAAGAATCAGAGAAACTGCTTTCAGCCGAGTCAGATTTCCGGTGTTTTCTTTCTGAAACGGATGGCGATGAAGAAGAAGGAGAAGCAGAATCATCCACTGAGACTTGAGAAGATTGATTTCCAGACGGTTGAACATGATTATCTCTTCTGTTACCAAAAGGATGAGTGGCTCTCATACAATTTGTAGAGGGTAAAGCACATTCGGGACACGTGTCCAGATCAGGGGTACTTAGCCCATCAGAAAGATATCGTGGTCTTACTCCGAATAAGAGTCTGCAAAGGTAACACGAATAAGAGCTCGGTGAGAGAAGGCTTGCACAGTTAGTTCGAGGGAAATAATGCGAGGTATCTTCGGGAAGATTTCACCGAGGGCACCGCCTTACTCGACAAACTCTGACACCACGATTGAGTAGTTTATCTTATTAGTTGTAAACCACTTATGTCTCGGCCTATATAAGGCGAGCTCGAGATCCTTTGTAAGGGTTGGAATTTTGGTGTAACTTAAGTCGTCAGAGTGAGATTAGGTTAGCTGCTCCTCAAAACTTCTAAGCATCATATGCACATATTATCATTGTTAAACATGTTAATCAACTTCGGTACTGTTCTTATTCTCTTCGTGTTCATGCATGAAACGTATATTGCTACTATACCATGACCATAGTTAAACTATTAGATCTGATGGCTGTCGAGTATAAAGTGCTTATGCAGATTTTACACTCACACAGTTTGGCGCTAGAAACAGGGACTGATTAAAACAACTTAGGGTTTGCCTGTGATTCATGGTTTTCAAATTCTTTGGGGAAATGTTTTCTAGGGTTTTCAAGCTTTTCTTTAAACTTTATATTTATTATGAGCTCCACCACCTTGGGTGTCTAAAGATCTTAAAAGCTTTAGCACGCTCAAGGGTTTTTGAGCAAATCATCAACGTGATAAGATTGATGTTTCTTCAAGGAATCTAAGCTTTGAAGCGCATAAATCTAGTCAGGCACAAAAAAGCATTTCCCGGTGAAACATCACCAAACAAAAGTACAAATTAGGGATTGACAAAAAAGGAAATAATCAAAATTACCATACAAACTTAATATGGTTAGAGGTATTACACATGTCAGGCCACTAGGACACAATGACAATTGTGGACCTCACTTGTTGGCTGCGTCTTGTAGGGTCGCTTTCACAAGAAGAAAACGCCAAAGCGGATTATCAAAATGAAATTGTCGGATGAAATCTCGATACGAAGCGCCCATTGCAACTCAATGGTTCATTCAAGGAAAAGCACCAGCTCGCGAAGTAGAATCACTGGAAGGATTCACAAGAGAGACGGAGATGGTAAAGAGATAATGATTGTTGCAGAAGCAAGGAAATTCGAACCATGGCAGTTGGAGCCGATATTTTATTCAACCGATGATCTTCCCGAGGATGTCTCGAGCAACATTTCCCTAGTAATAACTGTAAACATAAATGGAGTGTCACTATTAAAGATATTGATTGATCCAGGGAGCTCTGTCGACGTCCTTTTCAGAATGGCATACATGAAATTCTTCCAAAGCACCTCGCTGATGACTTCGGATTATACAATCTACGGATTCAACGGGAGAGCTTCGAAGCCGAAGGGTGACGTCTCATTGCCAATATACGTAAGATCGATGAAGCTGCAAACCATATTTTGTGTCCTAGACATTGAGTCACCATACAACGCAATCTTGGGACGACCATGGCTGCACAGGATCTTGGGAGTACCCTCTACTCTACATCAAAAACTCAGATTCCCAACTCCTACAGGTATAAGTGAAATCAAAGGCGAAACCATGGAGTCAAAAGCATGCCACGAAAAGGACATCGAACAAAGAAGATATGCAAGGCGCAATCGAAGAGAGCGGTACAAACAACAAAAGGCAGAAATGATCCACAAAGAAATCAATCAAGTAATCAGAGGAGACAAAGGAGCAATCAAGAAGGAAGCCCCAAAGGACCCCAGCGCAATGAACAAAGAAGCACCAAACTTTACCCCGACGGAACCCACCGAGGACATGAATATTGGAACCAGCGAGGAACCAAAAATTGTGAAAATTGGAATATTGATGAGACAAGAACAACGTGAGGAGTTGGAAATTCTACTAAAGGAATACGCATATGTATTCGCCTGGAAGATGAGCGAGATGCTGGGAATCGACCCAAGCTTGGCATGCCACCATTTAGACATAAACCCTTCGGTACGACCATTCAAGCAAAGACCAAGAAAGCTAGTTGATGTATACCAACCGGCAGTGGAATCAGAGCTCAACAAGATGATCGCGACCGGAATAATCAAGAAAATACAATACGCACACTGGATCTCGAACATGGTCATCGTTCCGAAGAAAAACAAGGGAGTACGAATCTGCATTGATTTTAGTAATCTGAACAAGGCGTGCCCCAAGGACCCACACCCACTCCCCAAGCATAGACCAAATGGTGGATGCAACAGCAGGCCATGAGCTGTTAAGCTTCATGAACCGCTATTCGGGTTACAATCAAATTCCCTTAGCAGAAGAAGATAAAAAACACACGGCGTTCCTAACGTCCAACGGGTTATACTGTTATACAGGAATGCTGTTTGGAATAAAGAATGCCGGTGCTACTTATCAGAAAGCAATGGAAAATATCTTTCGTCCTTGGCTAAAGAAGACTGTGGAAGCATACGTAGACGATATGTTAGTAAAAAACAAGAAGGCAGACACGTAGGAGATCTCGAGAGATACTGGAAAAGATGCGCCAAATCAATATGAAAATCAATCTGGCGCAGTGCATCTTCGGAGTTACCTCAGGAAATTGTTTAGGATACGTTGTCAAGAAGACTGGCATCGAAGCAGATCCATTGAAGGTACAGGCAATCCGAGAAATGCCATCGCCCACAACTGTAAAAGACGTACAAGCGCTAAATGGAAGACTGACAGCTCTCAGTAGATTCATTGCTCGATCTTCGGACAGATGCAAAAATTTCTTTAGCATTTTGAAAAAGGGGAAAAATTCGTATGGACAGATGAGAGAGAGGCTGCATTCTAAGGAATCAAAAATTACTTAGCAAGCTTACCAGCTCTGCAACGCCCAGAAAAAGATGAAGATTTGAGACTATACATCGCGGCCAACTCGGATGCCATCATCGCAGTACTTGTAACCACCCGAGAAGAAGAAAAGTCAGTATATTATATCAGCAAGACGCTATTTCAGGCCGAGAAAAATTACACCAAGTTGGAGCAGCTCATACTTGCACCAGTGGTAGCGACCCAAAAGCTTCGGACGTACTTCCAGGCCCATAAAACCATTGTTCTAACCAAAACACCAATTGAATCTGTTCTAAAAACATGCACGCGGCCGGGAGAATTGCAAAATGGAATGCCCAGATAGGACAATATGACGTGGCCTATGAAATTAGAACGACGTTGAAATCACAAATCATCGCAGACTTCCTAGCCGAATTTCCAATCGAAGAAGATTACGAAGAAGAACCAATACTGGGGATCGAGGACGAAGAAGGACCACTTGATTTCCTGGAGTAATGTCATCCTCGGCGTTGGGAAATATTCATCGATGGGTCGGTCAATAGTGACAGTAGAGGAGTTGGAATAGTCTTTACGTCGCCAGAAGGAAACGAAAAGTATACGCACTTCAGCTAGAATTCGAAGCAACAAACAATGAAACTAAATATGAAGCGATGATCCACACTTTAAAATACATGATAGAAATGGAAATCCAAGAAGCACGAATAACTACAGATTCTCAACTGGTGGTTCAGCAACTCGATGGCAGCTACCAATCAAACGATTCGCTGTCAAAATACAAGAAATTAGCAAGGAGACTAATGGCAAAGATCCTGCATCTAAAAATTCGGCACATATGCAGGAAAGACAATAGAAACGCGGACGCCCTGGCATTTATTGCCTCCAAAATGACAGATCAAGACGTCATCTCTGTTGAGATTAGCAGAGTAAAGAAATCCTCCATAATAGGCATAGAAGGGGAGCTCGTAATGACCATCCAAGACGAAGACGACGATTGGAGGGCACCCATAAAGAAATATTTGGAGACCAAGGAATTACCATGCAATCCACTGAAAGCGCATAAAGTAATAAGTAGATCAGCAAATTATAGAATCTTAGATGGAGTCTTATACCGACAGTCATTTTTAGGTCCATTACTAAGATGTGTTCATCGAATAGACGGCGTTGCACTAATGACAGAACTACACAATCGCGAAGCAGGAACTCACAGCGGCGCAAGAGCTCTCGCACAAACAACCAAGGCTTAAGGATACTATTGTCCATACATGCAGGCCGATGCAAAGGACATACCCCGAAAGTGCGACCCTTGTCAGAGATTCGCTAAGAGAATTCATGCACTAGCAACAAACTTAAACTCAATACTCATCCCATGGCCTTTCGCCAAGTGGGGGGTAGACATCGTCGGCCCATTCATTCCAGGAACATAACAAAGGGAATACATCATCGTGGCAATAGACTACTTCTCAAAATAGATCGAGGCTAAAGCCCTAAGAAGTCATTCGGGCCGAGATGTGTTTACTTTCTTCTGGGAAAACATATTTTGTCGATTTGGAGTCCCTGCCGAGATAGTCTCGGGTAATGCTCAAGAATTCATGAGCGTTGATGTCTGAGAATTGCTAAACCAGTACAATGTAAGGCTAGGAACTTCAACTCCGATATATCCGCAAAGCAATGGCCAGGCCGAGGCAACCAACAAAACAATAGGGGATAACTTGAAAAAACGAGTATTACCCCACAAAAAACAATGGTGTGAACACTTGCACAATGTACTATGGGCATTTCGGACATCCCGAAGGTCTGCAACAGGAATGACTCATTTCACCTAACATATGGAACAAAAGCAGTGTTGCCTACAGAAATAATGATACCAACAGATAAATACCAATCGTGGGAACAAAACCTCACAGCTGACTTAATATATGCAAAGCTAGATGACCTCGAAGAAGATAGAGAAGAAGCTCGACAACACATCATCAACTATCAACAAAGTAAAACAAGTAGCAGGAAACGGTGCATACAAATTAATTGACGAAAAAAATGGAACAGGGCTCGGCAATGCATGGAATGCGAAGTACATAAGAAAATATTACACATAAAAATGTAAATATATCCTGGAATAAAGAATTATTTTCAAAACTCATAACGCTGTCTCCCTAGTCAAAACTCCAGATCCTACTCGGCTAGGAATAAGTCCTACTCGAATAGGCAAATCTCCAAAAGCTTTCATGCCACAACGCAAATAGGCTACGACGCCATATCTCCCCTAGGGCCTTCACGCAATCAAAAAGGCCTTGACGCCAAGGCTTAGATGCCAAAAATAAAAAGACCTCGAATAGCATGCACAGAGATGATGTTCATATACGCCGTAAGGGCCCTGCGAGCTATATGACACAGTCCTCTACCCACAAGACACCCCGTTAGCGGTGGGTACTTTGCATCTAGGCTACATAGGCTAATGACGCATTTGGACCCACTACCACACGACCATGAAGACCTCTCTTTACGAGGCGTCGAGGGGACGATAAATGGGATTAACATCTACCTTTAAAGGCAGATGAAACCCCGAGGCAGCTAACTTGCTTACATTCACGGGAATAATAAGCGAATTACGCAGCCGAGGGACCTCCTCTAAACAATCAAAACATAGCCTCGAGGAGGGGCTGCCGAGAAACAGATGGGTCGAATTCTAGGCCGCGATAGGAAAATAATACCATGTCTAAGCTCCAGCCTTGACCGGCACCCCCCCATTGTGTTACTTTATTATCGAGGCAATAACATAGAAAGCTACCCACCATAAGTTTCCTACTTTACTTGGGACAAATGGATTATCAGAACACCACCATGTTCTCTAGGAGGATACCTAGTATCCACGATATCCACCCAATATACTGAGGCAAAACGGGTACCTATGGCCTCGATAGCCGATGTTTGCTTTAAAACAGGCAAGTAGCTAAAAACCTTTGGGAAGGGTGATCCGTAAGCCCCCACTAGCTTGGTTTACTATCTCCCACATCGAAGTAAGCCCCGAAGTTGCACCTCGAGTAACCATAGGATCATAGAATGATGCAAGGTCAACTTCGTGCCTGATCACGAGTTGCTCGATAAAAAGTTTATACTAAAGAAAAATAAGTTGCGAACACAACAACTTCATTAAGGAAGCAAAAAACAATATTACATAGTCTACAAAAAAGCAGGAGACACAACAAATAGACTTGCAAGCCACATGCAGTACAGACACAACAAGAGACGAAAGGCGCAAAAAGATCGCAGAAGGAATGTAACATCTTCTACATAGTATCTTCAACAACCTCCTTAGCTTCGGTATCATCAACCTTGAGAACATCCTCGGGATCATTCATCGAAACTTGGTTAACAGATTCGGTACCCTCAACACCAGGATTGGCAATTACGGGAACACCATCGACGCTAGTCTTAAAATCTCGATCATCAACTTTGACACCCCTCTCAGCCCCAATACCAGAAGTTTCGACAGAATCATTCGAGGATTCCTTAGTCGAATCGGTGTAAATATTGTCACCTTGGTTTCCTTCCTTTTTTTCCAACCCACCATCGCCTCCCTCACTCTGCTCCTCGCCTTCTGGTAAATGCAGGTCTACCAATCTTTCTCCCACGATTGGCTGCTTATTACCATAATCCTCCACCTATTCAGCCTCCCCTCCCATATTCTCATCATCACCATCAGCATCAACCTCTTCATTACCTACTTCCTCAACCTCTTTCATCCCAACCCTCTCCTCTAGCAACTGTTTCACTATGTTCTGAACATCTTGAGCAGAAACCAGTTTTTTATCATAATCTAGTGAAGCATCGGGATCGTTCACACTTAGACGATAAAAAGGAGGTCGCATTCCAAATTTCCTAAACAAATACCGAGTATGCATACAGCTGAACAAATTAAGCTTTCCTTTCAGCCTCTTCTTCGATATGCTGCTTCAGCGACGCAACCTTTTCGTTAATAAGCTTCATCCCGCCATCCTTTTCCTCCCGAATATTCCGCAGCAACCCAAGCTCATTTTCCTTATTCTTCAGCTGAGTATCCTTCCTCGAAGCCAGTTCGCTCTGAGTCTTTAGGCTTCCTGAAAGAGAGTCTCGTTCACCAACAACACTCTCGAGTTGCTTCCCCAAGTCCCTTACGTCACCTGATCACAAGCAAATAAAAGCATCAATTAAAAGCTTCACCAACAAGAACCCAAGGAAAAAACCAATACCCAAGCATTATCTAACCTCTAATCTTCTCGGGATCTTTCGAAAGATTACCATTCTCCTGCTGTAAACATAGCAACTCTTGATCGAGACAGGTAATCTCATTCCATTGGACCCGAGACAACTCCAGTAAAAACATACCATGATGGAAATATTTCCACAACAAAACAAGCGCACAATTAAGTAGGCAAACGACAACCTATCACAGACCAGTAAAGACATACTTACAGCTTCGAGGAACGCTTGGTGCTTCGTCCACGCCGAGGCAAGAGTCTTTCTGTCCTAAGTACCAGAAAAAGCCTAAGAAATAAAAGTGGTAAGAGAGGGGTCGAGCTGACGATTCTGAGGATCCTTGGCATACGCTTTCAGATGATTGGCAATATCTTCAGCGTAAGGACTAGGGAGAGAATACCGCTCCATAAACTTTTGAATCTCCTCCTCAGAAAAGGGTCTATGCACAAAGCTAGTAGGAACTGAAGGGCCACCCAAAGAAGGCTGAGATTGTTGATCTAGCGAAGCACCAATCAGCCGGTCATTCGAACCATACACGTTCAAATTCATACCATATTGGCGAAGGTCGGATTCAAAATCAGCAGCACTGACATCAAGAGAAGCAGAGGCAGTGGGTTTTTTGGTCGGAATAACATCGCTAAGAGTTTGCATCGGAGCAGAACTTCGGGAAGGCTGTTCAAGGACAAAACCCTTCTTGCCCCTCTTCAAAGGTTGAATATTCTCGTCCTCTTCGGTGTCTTCATCATCCACGTCCTCGACAGAAACATTCGAAGACCCGATTACTCCTTTACCAGCGGCCCTAGTAGGATACCTCCTCGAGCTCACTAACTTCAAAGCAACTGTCTTTACAGTCACCTTACTCGAGCCACCAACGGTAACTTTATTTCGTTCAGGGTCACAAATAGAAAACTCCATCATATCTTCACCACCAGAAATCACTTCGCTCAGCTAAAAAGTAGCAAATTTTTCAGGTTCTAAACAGAGGCAGGTATTCATACCCATTGCATAACTGAGGCATGTTGTGTTTATCACCTGAACACTCGCCCCCTTTCCAGCATTAGTTGGCTTCGATGGCCTTTTCTTTTTTTTTGAATCAGCAGCCTGCCCTTGGCCTTGCAATCTTTTCTGTCTCTCTTGCTCTTCTTTCTGAAAAAAGAAAAAGTTATAGAGGCGGGGATAGATAAATCGATAGGAACGTTTAAAGGGAAAACAATCTTATAATACCTTCGCTTTATACGCGGTGATCCTTCCTGGGATTTCTTTCGCTCCTCTTCGGAGAAGTGTATTTTGAAGAATTCGACAACAGGGAGATTATGTCCATCCCCAAAACTCGTTCGTTCAGTCTTACCCTCATCATCAACATAGACAAAGAGTATTGGGCCCTCGATGAGCACAGGCTTAGAGAACCACACTTCATCGCTGGAGTGACGAAGAAGTGAGTTCGAGTTAGATCCAGAAGGGTCCACATCGCCCATAACATGCTTGGAGTTAGGAACCTTACCAAGGCTCACACTCCAAGGAGCAACTTCCTTGAGCAAATTCTTTTCTGCTCTATAATGCTTGAATTTTTTTTCAGCGGTCCAGAAACTCGGAGGATGCTCTGGATCTTCGGGGAGTTTTTCATAATAATACGACTTGCCCTTCGAACGAGCCACCCACTCATGAATAACTCAAATAGAATTTCCATTTAATTGCATTAGACCACAAGGAGGAGAGATCTGGGAATACATCTCGTAAAATAGGGGATTTGTAGGATTATACAACGGAATAGGGAGTCCGGCGCCGAGTTGCTCGCCGAACACGATAATCTTTCTCCTATTACAGTTATTTGCATAGATGAGCTCAGGGGACAAGTTGACTCCCTTACCAAGGCTTTTACAGGGGAAAAAACCTACTTTGAAACCATAAACTTCGGCTCTTTCCTCCCAACTGAGAAACTGGGGATCAACCATCTTACGGGGAAAGGTACCTCCGGCAGAAACATTCTTCTTGGGACCCTGGTCACAACGGAAGAAGTCAGAAAGAAGACAAGGCAGCATGAATCAGAAAAAAGAGAAAGCAGCAGAAGGAAATCAACAAGCTTACCATGATCAAGAAATAAATTACGAGAGAGCACGACGGAGAAAAGTTTAGAGATCTGAAAAACTCAGAAGGCGGCGAAAAGTTTGAAAGAATAAGAAGAAATAAAAAAGGGAGGGCGAATGGGTTTAAATAAGAGAGACATGGAACCGACGCAGCAGGTAAAAGGTGGAGAGGGCGATAGTATCGAAAAACCATTAAAGCAACGTGTGTCAGTTGGGAAACTAAATGCTAGACACGTGTCGAGGAAGGTGAAGCACCAGAAGTTTTCTTCTCCGAACCTCATCGTTCTTCGAACAAGAAAAGAGGCAAATTGTATAGGGTAAAGCACCTTCGGGACACGTTTCCAGATAAGGGGGTACTTATCCCATCAGAAAGATATCATGGTCTTACTCCGAATAAGAGTCTGCAAAGGTAACACGAATAAGAGCTCGGTGAGAGAAGGCTTGCACAGTTAGTTCGAGGGAAATAATGCGAGGTATCTTCGGGAAGAACTCACCGAGGGCACCGCCTTACTCGACAAACTCTGACACCACGATTGAGTAGTTTGTCTTATTAGCTGTAAACCACTTCTGACTCGGCCTATATAAGGCGAGCTCGAGATCCTTTGTAAGGGTTGGAATTTTGGTGTAACTTAAGTCGTCAGAGTGAGATTAGGTTAGCTGCTCCTCAAAAATTCTAAGCATCATATCCATGTACTAATTAGAATGAAATACAATTTATAGTTATGCACATATTATCATTGTTACACATGTTAATCAACTTCGGTACTGTTCTTATTCTTTTCGTGTCCATGCATGAAACGTATATTGCTACCATGACCATAGTTAAACTATTAGATCCGATGGCTGTCGAGTATAAAGTGCTTATGCAGATTTTATACTCACACACGATTTCCTACCATGGCTAACGGAAATTCCTTGTTATTGTCCATGAATTCCTTGAGAGCAAGTTTAGGGGTTAAAATACAATCAACTAATTGATGTGTGATCATGCCAAACTTGGTACATACACAGTGAAGGTTTTCATATTTGTACTGAACCCATCCAGGATATCCTCCTTGGTTGAACATATGACCAGGCCAAAAAGGAGTTAAAAGACTCATCAAAATTTCTATACGTGGATAAGCCTTAGACATGTCTATGTTTAATACAACACCCACTTTACGTAAGAAATTCCTAATTATTACCTCGGATCTTTGATGGTCAGGAAGATGATGAACTTGTAAATAAAAAGTAGGTATTGTAAAGCACTTATCTGGGTCCGTTCAGTACAGTCTCCAGTCTTCAACAAGGACATTACAACAACCAATCCTCCATGTTTTAAATTGTAAAACCCTTGACTTTTCTGATGCATGTTGCATGACAAGCTTGAAGGTACACATAATTAGTGTTATGAGGATATCTTGAATTATCCACGGCTTCCAAACCTTTGATAAGAGAATTTTAAAAGAAGAAAGAGCTACAGATGGAACCAACACCCTCAAAGCAATACATTGTTCATCCGGATAATGAAACAGGCCCTTCATTTTTGCAGAAAGAGTATCAATTGGGTCAGCAGAAGAAGAAGGGTTGCTAAGTAAGGGTGGTTGTGTGTTTTGGAGGGAAATAGAATTGGTAAATGAGGAGATGGGATTTGTTTTTTTTATGAAAACAGAAAGGTTGTGATGGATGATGGTTAAGAGCAGTTTGGAGAATACGGGGGGAGTGAGTATTAAATGGAATTGAATAAGGAGGAGAGGGCGGAGTGGACGAAGTTTTAGGGATGTTTGTTGTCTTGTTATGTTTAGATTTTAGCTTATAATGATGATTACAATCTCGATTTGATTTCATAGCCAGACAACAGAGCACATGCAAGCGCTTGGTATTGATGATAATACAATTAATGAACCAAATGATTGCAGAAGAAGCAAAAGTTCTACACCTAGAGTTCTCGAGATAGTGTAAGATAAGAAAGAAAAGAACACCAAATCCAAGAATACGGCAGAAGAAAACCAAGAAAGGTCACAGGCGAGAAAAATTAAAGAAATCCGGAAAAGCTAGGACTTGAAGAAAAGGAAGGAGAGAAAGAAAGATAGAAAGTAGGAAAAACCATACACTAATGGGAATAAGCAACTGCATAGATCTCAGATTACAAGTGTATGTTGATTATGGAGGATTAGGAGAAAGTTACATCGTAAGAATCGTGATTGAAGAAAACGAGAAGAAAAAGAAGAAGAAGATTGAATAAAAAACTCAGAAGTAGAACTTAGTAGAGCAAGTCACAGAGCAAAAAACGACCGAGTTTTTTTATTTGGTGTTTTCTTGTCAGAAAATGCAATTCAGATTGACATCAAGTACGAATCCAAATGACGTTTCCAAACATGAATCCAAGCCATGGTCATTGCAGATTCAAGTGAATGTCAATCCAGAATTTCGTTTAAGTGGCAATCTAAATAATGTTTAACTACCGTTTTCGTCTAGGAAGTAAAAGGAACTCAAGAGTTTTCTAGTGGTTTAACCGTGAAGCTAGGTTTTCTAGTTATTCCAAGAGATCTCGAGAAAATCCACCACACCAAGAGTTTTCACTGAACGTGAAATGCAGGTCATCAAAAGCTATGGAAGTCGCCGGTAACCGTGAAGCTAGGTGA